>CM059191.1:29339158-29622012 GCA_030323885.1 Branchipolynoe longqiensis
CTGCGCTGTGACTAAGGGGCACTCAGGGCCAGGATAGGATAGGGCAAGGATAATGTGACTGAATGGGATATTGGGTCTTGGTGCCTGTGACCTGATTTCCAAGTGGGGCAGCACTATAATAATAAAGTCGCCATGAGGGCACACTGTCACAAGTCGGTACCCGTCCTGATATGACCTTAGATGTCACTAGGACATAAAACAACAATAAGCAAACAAACAAAAAATGTGACAGTATCATATTTGATTTGCTGGTCATCGCCAGAAACTACATTTCTTAAAGGAGTCTTGCTTCTGCCTGCTGGATCACACATGCAGTTATTATTGTCAGTGAATTGTAGATACTGCTGCCCATTTGCTATCCGGACCGCACTTCGTCCACACCTCTCTCTATCTCCTCTCCGCTGGCCTTGATCCTCCTTGATATGTAGGAAAAGAGTTCCAGGAGGGGGAGTCCGCCAGCATTTCACTTTCTACTCTTACTCTGTCCATGTCTTTGGCTCGCTGGATGGTCGCCATAGAGCAAATAGACACGGTCCTTTGACTCAAGTCCCTTCATTTCTCTTTCCTAGACTCTACCCTTTTTGTTCTCTCCCAGGCGTACTTCTCCCCCTGACCAAGGGAGTTGTGTGCTTGGGTGGGGCCCTTTACCTTTAGGTTTCTCTCGCTTTGTTCTCGTTGCTGGAACCGCTGGACCCATCTTCAAGCGCCCTTCCGCGGAAACCCTTGCTGCTGTCTGCTGGATACAAGTGCTGTGCTACCGTTGGACCGGAGATTCTGGACGACCCCAACGACTCATTATTTAATCGTTGTAAAGACATCCCCCAGCTTCTACGACCATCCCACCAGAAGATTATTCTTCAACCAAAGATTGGCCCGATTTATAGGAGCCTCTCTATAATGTTGCAGTTCTGCAACCGATAACCATCCTAAGGCATTATAAGGCATTATTAGGATAGGACAAGGAATGGTTGGCTCAGTGTCAGGATAATGTAACTGAGTGGGATATCAGGTCATGGTGCTGGTGGCCTGGTCTCCCAGTGGGACAGCAGCATAAAGTCGCCATGAGTGCAGACTGTCACAAGTCGGTACCCGTCCTGATATGAACTTAGATGTTGCTAGGACGTAAACCAACAATAACACAAAAAACGAAAAAGATATCTATATAATTATATATCTGTAGATGTGTGTATATATCCTTCCGAATTCCCTTACAGTCCTTCAGTGCCAGGTCTACCTTTTACCATATAGAATTATAGAACCGTAATTAAGAAATATTATTTACCTAGACCAGACATTAAAAACCAGCCCTCTTTATCGACCAGTGGAACAGGGGGGGGGGGGGGGGGGGGGGGGGGGGGGAAATACATCCATTTTCCCAAGATATTGTCGATTCTCCTAGATTGCTCGGTAATACCCCAGTCACATGAGGCCTGCATTTGCTAACGATCGATTCGCGATGTCAAGACGTCCTCCTTGCACCCTCCTTACGCCCTGATTGAGTGCTGTCGTCATGAGGACTCCAACCTCCTGGCGTCCATTTCGGGAATTTTGGAAGCAAGGAGGTTGCTGCTGCTGCATGTGCAACCTCCTTACGTCCTGTTCCGGCAGCGCCATTCAAAATGGTTGGCGCCCTGGTGCTGCCCTGGCGCCGCCCTGGTGCCGCCCTGGCGCCGCCCTGGCACTGCCTGGGTTGGCGAGTTGGCGCCAATCTGGCGCCGACATGGCGCCGACCTGGCGCCGACATGGCGCCGACATGGCGCCGATCTGGCGCCGACCTGGTGTGGCCAACACATGCGATGCTGCAGTCACCATGTGGTCAGCGACAGGGCGCCGCCCTTACCCCAACCCGCGCCGCCCTGGCGCCGACCCAGCCACCCTGGCGCCGCCCTGGCCATGTTCTTGGCGGTATGAAACCTCTATTTGCTCCCAGAGAGAGTGCCGCTGGTAACTTGCAAAAGCCAGCAGTACTTCAACACATTTGCAGGCAGCTTTCATGAAATGACCATCAAGAGAAACCTGAAGCTGAGAGACATTAAGACCGACTCATGGACATCACTCTCACAGCGGAGAGCTAAATGGAGAGCGACTGTCAAGTAATGAAAGCAGTCTTTGTCACATCGCAACCGACAGCATGATGATGATGATGATTATGACATACAGCAAGCACTCTCTACCAAACATATTTGTAAATGAAGGATTCATCTTTTAGGTGGTCATTGCCGACGTACCTAAATCTACCAAGAAATACCCATGGCAATTTATAGTCTGAAAAAGCTTCCTCCCGAGATGGCAGCTTAGACTCATGGGATATATAAATTCTAATGTAGCCTTCTCTTCATTGACATGAAGCCATATTTTCTTATATTTCTCAGCAGAGGTGTATGTAGCAGGTAATCCCATTACCTCGCCTGCATTGCTAGTGTGGGAATGTGGCTAGAGACTATTTCTTTTCATTACAGGTTCATTTGCATACCGGAAGGGGAGGGTGCCCACTTCCTGTGAAGGAGGTCATAGAATCAATACCCGGCTGAGTCAAATCAAAGACTTACACCATTTATACTTGCTGCTACATTGCCTGCTATTCGGCATTACATGAATATTACAGGGACTGATTAGATCGGTATCAAGATGATGTGACTGTGTGGGATATTGGGTCATGGGGCAGCAATACAACGTCCCAGAATGGCAGCAGTATACAACCACCATGAACCACCGTGTACAGTCGGTACCCAACCTGATACAAGTTACAACCTTAAGATTTTACTAGGACATACAAGTAATAAACATTTCCATCTGTAAATTCGGTAACCATGGCAGTTATTACAGTGCCCTGAAAATGAGGCATAGCTTCACTGAACGTAGTATTCACATTTGGTTTTGACAGGGGTTTTGATATCCACTGAGATATGAGCTATTGGATGAATATCCTGTCCATGCATTTATTGGATAGGTGGTTAACATTCTATTGGACCGAATTGGTAGAATCGGTGAGAGCCATACCTGGCTTCCCGTGTTGAACGACCGAGCCAAACCACTGAAGAACAAAAGTTATACTTGTCGCCACCTGGCCTGCTACTCGTCATTACTAGGATAGGACTGGTTAACTCAATATCAGGATAATGTGACTGGGATATTTGGTAATGATGCCAATGAATGATGATTGATTTGATGACAATGATTTTATTTAGACTCTGTCGATCCCTCACAGAGAATGAGAGCGACAATATGACAACATAGAATGTAAAACGAATAGCAACTCCTTGCAATGGCCAGGCTTCCCAGTGGAGCAGTACTGTAAAGTCTTCATGGATGCATAATATCACAAGTCAGTTCTCGGCCTGAAATGACATTAAATGTTACTAGGACGTAAATTCCCAACAAACCTTCCATTGCCTACTTGTATTTATTCTTCCCAGTTATAACATTGGGAACAGGCTACCGTCGCTCCAGACTTCTGGAACATGGGTAGTTGCAACTGGGAGAATCTTTAAGAAATATTTGTCTGTTAAAGTTGTGTATCAAATGGTTTTAAGCTTCTGTCATTTTCTTGGATATATATTAGGTTGAGCATTATAATCTAGCTTACTTTACTCTAAAATATCTTATATTTAAATTGCTAACAATGGACATATTTGAAAGGAAAACATTCCAGATTAAATTTGGTATACATTTCAAAATTATGACTCCGTGGGCTTGAGCAGTAACTGGTTCTATTAACTTCCCTTAATATTCCCTTCTATGCAGTGATAAATGCAGTATTTATAGCTGCATAGTCCGATGAAAGCATCACATTTCATCACATTTCAAAACCAAAACACCTACCTACATTTTGATCGTACAAATCCAACTTAGAAACTAGTGAAAGTCTTAAGCATTTCATGCTGATTAGAAGGGAGTATTAAGACAATTTGAAAGAGAGATTAAACGGAGAATAAACATTGCCAAAACAACATTTCTAAAGATGCAGAAAGTACTAACATCTAGAGACATAAATATAAAAACAAGACTCCGACTGCTAAAATGCTATGTGTGGTCTACACTTTTATATTGCTGTGAGACATGGACTTTGAAGAAAGCAATAACAACAAAGCTCGAGGCATTTGAAATGTGGCAATACAGAAGAATGTTAAAAATTCCATGGACAGCAATGATAAGCAACATGGAGGTCCTAACAAGAATGAAAATAAAGAGACAGATAATCAAAAACAGAAAAATTAAATACTTTGGCCAGGAATCACAGAGAAGAATACTGGAAGGGAAGATAGAAGGGAAAAGACCAACAGGGAGAAGGAGAACAACATGGATGGACAACATCACTGAGTGGACAGCAATGAGCTATGCGGAATGCGTGAGAGGAACAAATGACAGGAAGAGATGGAGGTCCATTGCAGCCAACCTTCTTCGAGAAGACGGCACCCATTGATGATGATTGATGATTAAGACAATTTAATAGAGCCTGGTACGGCTAAAGCCTATGATATCAGAATTGTCATGTGCATGCCAAAATTAACTTTGCATGTTTCCATTTAAAAGATCTCCAAAGTTAATGTTTATAATAAAAGTTACTTCAAAAGATTATGACGATAAATCTAATGTATCTCGCCCAGAAAATTGCAGAAGCTCAAAACCATAGAAATTTAAGTTGTTATGTAGGATCAAACCTAGATAATAGTTTTGTCTGTGAAAATCTAATGCTTCCATGGGACTATGTAGCTTTAATACTGCTAAGCTGGTCTGGCACCCTTGTATCCCAGAAGATATCTTTATCCTAACCACATCTTTGTAGATATTAATATCCTTCAGTGACTGCCTCAAGTCTTCACCGCAATTCCATACTTTTGCCATTTCATATCATCTTAGTGCAGTATTGATATATATTACTTATTAAACCGTTGGTCTTTGCCTTTTCTTTCTCGTCTTTTCGCTTTATATGCTGAGCTATGAGCTACTGCTCGCCTAATTGAATATTGACCTCCCCTTCTCCATATTAAGAAGTGTGCTGATTTTTGTTGACCCAATTCTGATATTCTTTTGCTGCCATCGGACCCACACAACAGAGTGTTTTTGTTTAAAATGGTTTCATTGATGTACTTCCTAATTATGCATTCCATTTTGATGCAAGCCTTCTACCATATTAATGGGATTTTATTTTAAGATAGCCATCTTTGACATGGGATATTCTAATAACCTACATCACTGTGGAGTCTGTTATATGTTCTATTCTCTTTTTGTTTGCGTATATCCAATAAGAATAATAAATACTCTTTGCACTTTAATAGACAATATGATTCTGCATGGCACATGCCCTATGCTAACATATATAATTAGAGAAGTTCATGCGCAAAACCTCCTAAGCGCCAATTCAAAGAAATGAGATAACACTATTAGAGGCAAACCATCAAAAGGTTCATTATTTTTAACATTTTGGTTCATTACTCCCCAACCATTTCATATCTAGAAAAGTGGATTTAGGAACAATTATTATTACCATCAGGTAACAATATTTTATTTTATTAAAATTTTGGATTAGCGTTTGCAAGGTTTTGCACCGAACTCTTCTAATATATATATATATTTATATATATATATATATTAGTATTTATTATATGTTTAATTTAATTTTTATATTTTAAATTTAATTTACGGTAAATTAAATTAATGATATATCTATATTGTACATAAATGTAGCATGTTATTGGTAGTAACATTACTATTATATATACATTATATTACATTTAATGTAGTTTAAATGCAACATGGTATCATTAAGAACTTCACTACATATATATATAATTTACTGACATATAATGAAGTTATTACCAATAACATGTCAGATAATTAGCCTAGTTATTATACCCGCTAAAACCCGAAATGCTCATAAAAGGTCTGAACTGATGGGAGACCCTGCTCTAGTGCTAATGTCACACGCTCACCATTGACCAATGTGTCAGCGGTGCAACCATCACTGGGGTGAACTACTGCTTCCTTATTATTGGGCCGGGAGTTGCTTATTGGTACTGAGGCAGGATCTGGTGATTTACACACAAGCCCTGATAGCATTGACGCTCAGACGCCGTCCAACTATAACTTCTAGTCTGTGTTTTACCATAACACCCACCAGCACTCTCTATTTATTTATTTTTAAAATTTGTTATTGATACAGTATTTATTCTGGCCATAGCATGTAAGCTCCCGCGAAGATGCTTGTTTTCAACGCTGGACAACTGTGAGGAATGTTATGGTGTATGCCCGTGTTCCGGTTCCAGGTTGCTATCCGGGACATCCACCAGCATGTATTTAAGTAGTTAGTATCCATGTTAGTTTTGGGGTTTTTGGGGGAGGGGTATATCTTCCTATCATATAACTAATATCTTAGCCTAGTATGTACTTCGAGTGGGAAGGCTTGTGGATGAGCATGCGTTCCCAGAATTTGTTTCTTTGTTTTGTTTGCAGCTTTCCTTTCACTTGTGCCCTGTCCCTAGTTAGTGCCTAGATGTGCCAGAACACATCCATACTCTTCGGGACTGTGACCAGGTGGGTTGGCTGCGGTGTTAAATTGTTAACCATAGTTCTAACGGCATTGTCCCTGACTTTTGGTTTACCACCTTCCCTTCACCTGTCCACTGTTCCTAGTTGCATTGTGATGTTTTTGAGTTTCGGCAATTTTCTGAGATTAAATACATTAGATTGATCATAATAATCTAATTTACTTTATTTTGAAGTAACTTTTATTTTGAATGGCTAACTTTGGAGGTATCAGAAATGAACACATCCCAAATTAATTTTGCCATGCAAGCCAACATTCTTACACCATAGGCTTCAGCGGTGTTATGGATTAGTATCACCTTCAATGCAGCAACCCATGTTTACTAGGCGCACCAGTATCTAAGTAGAATATGCAGACTCAAATCTACGCAAATGTTTTGGTTTTTGAAAATGTGATGCTTTCATCAGACTATGCAGCTTTATAGCTCAACTCACTGTAATCTCTTCACAACTGGTAGCACCAAACCAGCACCTCCCTGGATTGTAGTATAACAAAATGGTTTCTTTCCTAGTCCTGCTAATCTATGGTACAGGGAAACTTAATCATAGTCAGGAGCGTAGCTAGACCTTTAATGATGTGTACTCCTAATTTCGGCAGTTTGTTTAGGGGGCCGCTTAAGCTTAAGCTGGCGGATTTTACACATTTTAGACTTGAGTTTTCGACACTCCGGACTACTACATGCCTCCTAACTCTCTCTCTCTCTTTATTATTTTTGAATTTGATTTTTTTTGGACAAAACGATGTGGACGTTTTGGCGTACACGCATACGCCTAGCTACGCCCCTGATAGTTATTGCACAGATAGGTTCGGTGAGGTATTCTTAACGTGTGTTCTTTGCTGAAAAGGAACTTGCAACTAGGTTAATGGCTTATTCAGAGGGACTAGTAATATATTACCATTTGGTGCACAGACAGTCTAAATTTACCCATGGATTATTTATCTGGATGCTCCCCTAATCACCAACCCATAGCAGCATGCTTCTTGCCAAATTATTCCTATTTTGTGATTCTTCTGCTTCGACAGGATGGATAGTGGATGGATGATGTACATTAAAAGGAATGTTAAAGGTACTTTAATGTTTGTCCTCATGAATTTAAATTCCCTTTAATATTCTTGTATAACAGATTTTAGAGAATGTCATGACATTCATTTTCATCATTAGGAATTGGTCATGTGTTTTGATAACATGGGTAATTCACATGCAACAATGAGCAGATGATGCTTGCTTTGTTTGTTTGTTTTACATCCTAGCAACATTTAAGGTCATATCAGGACGGGTACCGACTTGTGACAGTGCGCATTCATGGAAACGTTATAGTGCTGCCCCACTGGGAAACCAGGCTGCCAGCACCATGACCTGATATCCCACTCAGTCACATTATCCTGACACTGAGCCAACCAGTCCTTGCCCTATGCTAATAATGCCGAGCGCCAGACTATGAAGTGACAAGTATCAATTTTTAAGTCATCGGTTTGACTCGACCAGGATTCGAACCCACAAACTCATGGGTTCGGATCTCCCGATCTCCCAAACCTGGAGACACTCTACTCATTCGGCCACCCCGTCTGTTCTGACAGATGATGCTGCCACCTATATTTCAGTGAGTGACATGTGTGTCATCTGCACTGCACTGCACTGCACTTTCTGAACACACCTCCACTTCCGGTCATAGCTCCAGCCTGGTTTGACTACTTTCGCTAGGTGGCGCCACCTCCACATACCCCGCATAGATGCCCCTGGTGTAAACTTATTGAACTTTACTGACGTCATTTCTGGTAGCGATATCGCCGCCTCCAGCACTTCTAACCGAGATGCCGGACCATCAACACCTTGCTCTTTTTTTGGCCACCCACCCAGAACTACACTTACCCGACTATCAAGCGGTGGGGTTGAGTGCCAGTGTCTCTGGATTCGAACGAATAACCTGCCAATAAACTGACTCATTGACTTGAAACTACATTCTAAACCAACTTATTGATAAATAAAATTCCTATGCTAATAGTTCCTTGACATTCTCTAAAATATGATATTTCCCTCTGGGTAGAATTTGTTATTCTCATCTTCTGAAACGACTGCCCTTACGTTATATGCTTAGAGTTGTTTTATTGACATTTCCCAGTGTAAAGACTAGGTCTCCATGAAGTAAAGTTGAATCCTCTCCTCCAATTAATAGATTTACCACTCGTCGTGGTCACCAGTATGTAAAGTCTACGGCTCGAATATGTGGTTGTGTATGCAGGCTATAATGAAATCAATACAAACAAAGAGAAAGGAAGAGTATAAAGTGTGAAAGAGAGAGAGAGTCAAGCCCTCTGGTTTATTATTTATACGGTACATGGATTCAGTGTAGAGTATCACCCCCACCCTATTCTCCCAATGAGAAACAAACATTCTTAGTTCTACCAATAGGGATCCAGCATTCCTGGTCTCCATGGTTACCAGTGATCTGCCCACCACCACCAAGCTGTGTGGCTCCCCTGGCCACCACCTGCCTTGAGCCTGGGTGTGGTGATCCTGACTAGCAGAGGGGGTAGGGGGTAGGCTCTGAGTGCTGCTTACACACAGTCCTGCCAGCACCACTATGTCTATTTACATCTCACTCAACCACCACCAGCACGTACATATACACATACATGTACCTGGTCACGTATACCTGATCAATAATAGAACATTTGCATTCCCCCACCAATGCTTTACATCGGACTATTTTACACCAGGACAGCACCATCAACATGGGTGAGCGTTGTCTAGCCTATTTCAAATTACACGACCTTATCGCTGAGAAGAAAGAATCCTTACTACTGACTGATGGACAGCAGTTGTCATAGATTGATGTCAGATGCATTGCATTTGCAGCCTAGATTCTGTCAGATACAGATGCAGAGAAAAAAACCACTTGCAAAATCGACATACAAGCAATGTTTCATATCCGATTCCGAAAGTTACATCATCCGATCTTTATTTTGACTTTCTGCCATATCTTTTTAGGTTATAATATTTGATTTATCATTATAGTTTACTTTACTTTAGTTTGAAGTAACTTATATTCTAACTGGCTAACTTTGGACATATTTGATGTGAAAATATACCAAATTACTTTTGGCATGCACATCGAAATACTGGTCACAATGGGCTTCAGCAGTAGTAACAGGTTGTATTACATTGACTTAGTATATCCGAGTATAAAGCAAGAGATTATTACTAAGGCAGACTAAGTTGGATATGTAGGATCAAATTTTCTTTTTTTGTAAATGTCTTCATCAGGCCGCGCAGATTTAAGCTTGTTACGGAGTACACCTACTTGGGTCATGAGTAGCGGTGGCCGAATTAGCAACAGCGCAGGCTCCCATGCGGAAGGTCTGGGGTTCGAATCCCAGCCGAGTCAAACTGCCAACGCTCGCCATTACTATGATGTGACCGAGTGAGATAGCGAGTCATGGTGCTGGAAGCCTGGTCTCTCAGTGGGCCACATCACATGTGGGTGTGATCCCCGCCAGAGTCAAACCAACGAGTTACATTTATTATACTAGCTGTCTGACACGTGACAACAGGACGTGGTGGCCGAATCAGTAGAGCTCAGCCTTCCCGTGCAGAAGGTCGGGAGTACGAATCCTGGCCGAGTCAACCCTATGACTTACAAAATGTTCTTCTTTTCTTTTTATTTGTGTATATCCAGGCTGCCTAGCCTGGTGCTCGGCATTACTAGAACAGGGCAAGGACTGGTTATCTCAGTATCACAATAATGTGACTGAGTGGGATATTTTGTCATGTGCTAGCGGCCTGATCTCCCAGTAGGGCAGCACTATAAAGTTGCGCCTGTCACAGGTCGGTACCCAACATGATGTAAAATCCCAACAAGCAACCACTTGGCAAGGAGTAGTTAGCTGGGTCGTATTTCTGGCGGTGAGGGTATCCTAATGCGGCAGCACTATCAGTAACTGAGTATTATAAGTTAGTACCCGTCGTGAGATGACCTCACATGTTGCTAAGAAGTCAAACTACAGTGACCTAATCTTACTAATTGACACGGTTGATGCATAGCGCCCTTGTTGTATAGCTTACCTTCACAAGTTATACTCCATCCTTATAGGACCTTATGCCCCGGTCACATACACCTTAGTGAAGGTAGTTGAATGTAGGTGAACGTAGTGGAGGCTAATGTGGGTCAAACATGGTGTAAGTATGTTAAGCTACTTTGAAATATGTTAAGGTACCGCAGGTTTTGGTGAGGATAAATTTGTTACGGTATGGATAAATAGGTTACGGTATGGATGCCGGTACGTTCAACTACGTTAGCCTCCACTATGTTCACCTCTATCCACTAAAGGCTATGGGACCAGGGCTTCATCCAAGTAGAGGACGCTTGAGCATGTTAGACTTAGAGTATGCTAGAGTATGCTAGAGTACGCTAGAGTGTGTCAGCATCACGAATGCACATTCAGCCCCTAACGTATATTGAACATGTCCAAAGATAAAATCAGAACCAAGTTAGCATGATGGAGAAGTATGGATGCCGGTACGTTCAAATATGTTGAACTATGTTGAACTCCGTTGAACTATGTTAGCTTCCACTACGTTCAACTACGTCCACTTACGTGTATGTGACTGGGCCTTTAGATATTGTAGCACGTAAAGTCCCAACAAACAGATATCCTAAGTAACTATTAAATAAAGCATAACACGCCAAGGTGAAGAAGGTCTTTGATTAACAATATTGGTTACACCCTCGCATTTATATGCCACAGATTTTAGCCCGTACTGATAGGATATTAGATGTGGCCAGGACGTAAAACACCAACAAACATCATAAGTTATAATTAAAGCGAGTTGTCTTTTATCAACAATATCGGCTATGCACACATCTATAAGCCACCGGCTGAACCCCGTCCTGATAGGACCTTAGATGTTGCCAGGACGCTAAGCCCCAACAAACCAACATCATAGCTTATAATTAAATCAAGTATACCAGGCCAAGGTGAGCAAAGTGTCTTTTGTCAACAATATTGGCTACATACCGCACATCAATCAGCCACCGGCTGTATCCGGCCCTGATAGGACCTTAGATGTTGCCAGGACCTGAAACCCCAACAAACATAATATTTTATAATTAAATAAAGTATATCACGCCAAGTTTACCGAGATCTCTTTTATCAATAATATTGGCTCTACACCCCACGTCTAAATACTACAGGTTATATGACTATTTGTAATGTCATCTCAACAGTATTTGCTGAAGCTATTATGTGACTACAAGCATCTGTAGTGACATAACATAATCCAGTGATTATTACTAAGATAATCACTGGATTATGTTCACACTTCCTATGATCAAACACGCAGGCATGACCGATAAACCAACTCTCCTAGCTCATGAGAATGCAATGATCACTTCCTGTGAATAATGAATTCAGCCCAGTAAAAATCACCGGTGCCCCATCTGCTAATATGGCGGTTTGCTGGCTAACAGTGTGTGTGTGTGGTAAGCAAAGAACCTCGGGTGCTCGGCAAGGTTAGTTGGTTGGTTGGTTGTTGGAGTTTTACGTCCTGGCAACATCTATGGTCATATCAGCACGGGTACCAACTTCTGGCAGTGCGCATTCATGGCAACTTTATAGTGCTGCCCCACTGGAAAATCAGGCCAATGCCACCATGACCTGATATCCCACTCAGTCACATTATCCTGACACTGAGCCAGCGAGTACTTTCCATATCCTAGTAATGTTGAGCACCAGCCTAAGTAGCAACAAGTACTAATTCTGTAAGTCATTGGTTTGACTCGACCGGGAATCGAAATCACGACCTTCCGGACGGTAAGCCTGAACTCTACCGATTTGGCCACCACGTCCGGTGTGCTCGGCAAGGAAGTTTTTTTGTCTGCACCCACTGGCACCTCGGAGCTGCTCATCTGCATGAGTGCACACAAATACGCCCACTGTTTCCTGGGAAGGGTCGCTGTGGCTCAATGTGTTTATATGAGCAGAAGTATGGGTGTTTTTCTCTCAGCCTTATCTTTCACTATGAGTTCCCGGACGCGGTGACCAAATCGGTAGAGCGCAGGCCTCCCGTGTGGAAAATCGGGAGTTCGATTCCCGGTCGAGTGAAACCAATGACTTACTAAATTGATACTTGTCGCTTCCTGGTTTGGCGCTCAGCATTAATAGGATATGGAAAGTACTGGTTAGCTCAGTGTCAGGATAATGTTACTGAGTGGGATATCGAGTCATGGTGCTGGTGGCCTGATTTCCCAGTGGGGCAGCACTATAAGGTCACAAGGTGGTACCCAACTTAATATGACCTTATGTTTGCCAGGACGTAAAGCTCCAACAACCAACCAACCTTCATTATGGGTTTAATACTTCAAAGCTGCATATTCAGATGAAAGTATGGCATTTTCAAAACCAAAGCACTCATCTTGAATTGAACTTAAATATCAAAGTTCGATACTGGTGCAGTTATCAAGTAGGTGTTGCTGCATTGAAAGGGATACTGAGCCAATTTAATAGAACTTGTTATTGCTGAAGTGGGTGGCATCAGAATGTTTATGTTCTTGCCAAAATTAATTCTTTACATGTTTTCATTTCAAATATCTCCAAATGTACCTCTTTGAAATAAAAGTTAATTGAAGCTAAAGGAAAGTAGATTATGATGATCAATCTACGTATATTTCTTCGAAAATGGCAGAAACCCAAAGCGATCGGGCTCTGCAACTTTAAAGGCTAGGGAAACAAAAGGCCACAGTCAGATACTTCCCACTCTTGTCGTTGGACACAACTGGTCTCTACACGATGTCTTGATGTATATAAACAATTTCTGAGAAATAGTTATTTATTTATCATTATGCGTTCCTTTATAAATATTCAGTTCATACACATAGCTCTATATGCTTAGAAATAGAATGCTGCTATATCATAAAGCATGATTTAAACAATTTCAATTCAAATAGCCAAAATTAAATAGACACGACTAGCAATTGACAGATCAGTTATCATAGCACCTGTCCACTCAATGTTTATAAACAGCCACCACATGGCCAACAAACAAGTGGTGACTGATTGATTGATTGATTGATTGATTGGTGGTTGCTTTATGCCGTGTCGGCAGCATAGGCCATATTCACAGCGAGAAATGTTAGTTTTTTGTTCAAACCATCGCATTTACATGTAAAAGCAGCCAATCAATTATGTGCCAATAGACACTCATTAAATTAAAAAGCTCACAATCATATATTTGTGGTCAAGGGAAACAAATTCCCATAGAAAAAGAAAAGTTTTATTAATAATTGATAGAATCTATTTAGTAAACTATATGAGGTGGTACAGTCCAGCTGCCCTCAAAGACGCTAAAATGTTTTCCTGTTTTACCTTAGTAAAAAGGTCATGCATACTCTCTGCAGTGTAGACCCCCACCAATGTTTACAAGTGGTGACACTTGGTAAGTGTTCTGATTGGTGGGAACAGGAGAGGGCCATAAACAACAACACTGGATGCAGCAGCATGTGACCTCTTGAAATAGGTCACCCGCCCCAAATAAGGGTTGGGAATGACCAAGGGGTTAATTGGTTCGTTCTGCCACTGAAATGCCGGCCTTTAAGCATAGTTTGAACCTAAAATCACATGGTTCCTATTGATCAAACTTTGTAGGGTGATTTCCATTCATGCATTTCTAACGTAGATTGCAGTGAGATTATCCTAGGAAATATTTGACATGAGATAAAATACCACTTCCTGTATGTGTTGTCACCAGCTCCTCTATCCTGGGAGAATCTCAGCATTGGGCAGCTGGCAACCCGATAAATACAGAGTGCCGACATTGCACACTGACACGCTAACCCATTTAGTAACCATAGTAACCCCCCCCCCTTACCCCTCAATGCAGGCAGCAGGACCCACTGCTACCCCACTAGTCCCCCCTCACATTCTGTATATGGATACCCCCTGTGTCTGCGATCTACATTGCATTAGTTTTCTGGATTTATGCAGTGTGCTTCATCTCTAGCCTGGCCAGGAACCTGCTGGGTACCAGGTACTGAACAGCTCCTTAAACAAAAGTTTTCTTTTTCGTACAACACTACAACATATAATTTATATATAGTATCACAGTTTATTTATATTATAAATTAACTTTAATACTATTTATAGTCTTTATTTATATTATTTAGTGTGAATATTCATACATTTCATTGGAGAAATGTTAGTGTGTTTGAATACAGTTTGTTTAAAGCTGTTCTTGCCAGTGTGAAACCTCTATTTGCTTCCCGAGAGAGTGCTGCTGGTAACTTGCAAAAGCCAGCAACACTTCAACACTTTTGCACGCAGCTTTCATGAAATGAACTCAAACGGATGGGGCTGCCCTCTATTGAAGATCTTCTGATCAAAAAGAATCTCCGGTGGACTGGACACCTCATGAGGATATCATCAGACAGGCTACCAAAGCAGATCCTCTATTCTCAACTGTCTTCTGGTTACAGAAAGAGAGGGCACCCTCGTCTCTGGTTCAAGGATACCATCAAGAGAAACCTGAAGCTGAGAGACATTAAGACCGACTCATAGACATCACTCTCACAGCAGAGAACTAAATGGAGAGCGGCCGTCAAGTAATGAAAGCAGTCTTTGTCGTAACGCGACCGACAGCTTGATGATGATGAAAGCTGTATAGAATTAATTTTACCTAATGTTTTTGTCAGAAATCAAATGTATTAGAGTACTTATGGCCTATAATTATCTCACCGTTTATACAGAAGTATTAATGTTTGATTACTTGAGCATTACACCCACCAGTGAGCTTTACACACCCGATATTGTGCCTTACACAACTTATTGGTGTGTATTCCAGTCCAACGCCCCCCGACCCCGACCCCCTCACCTCACACCCTACCCCCACCCAGTCCCCTATATTCTCCCTGGAAGTCAGAAGGGCCATGCGGCTATTTCGAAGCCACCAGCGCTTTCCAGTTGTGTTTCTTTGTTTGTTGTTGTTTTACGGCATAGCAACATCTAAAGTCATATCAGGACAGGTACCAACTTGTGACAGGGTGTACTCATGGTACCTTTATAGTGCTGCCCCACTGGGAAACCAGGCCACTGGAACCATAACCCAATATCCCACACTGTCACATTATCCTGACACTAAGCCAACCAGTCCTTACTCTATCCTACCAATGCCAAGTGACAAGCTAGGTAGTGACAAGTATCAATTCAGAAAGTCATTGCTTTGATTCGGCAGGTATTCAACATCCCTACCTTCCACTCAGGATGCCTGCGCTCTACCGATTGGACCACCAGGTCCGGTTCAGCGCTTTCAAAGTTGGAGCTGTTTTTGTTTGTTGTTGTTTCTTTTTTTGTTGTTTTTGTTTGTTGTTGTATTTGAGCTGCCCGGTGTCGTCATGTCGAGGCCATGACTGAGGTGCTGATGTGCTGGCCTCATTGATGCCACATGCAGCAAGCAACTCAGCTGATGGGGCACCAAGTGCATCTTCGTCAAACTACTCACTTACTTGTGTTACCCTTCTTTCAGGGATATTTCTCATGTTACTTCAAACTAAAAGCAGACTGATTATAATTTTATAATGACCAATCAAGCATATTTATCTTTTAAAGTTGCATAGTCAAATACTTTTGAGTTTCTGACAATTTCTGAGATAAAAACATTATGCTGATCTTTATGATCTACGTTACGTTAGTTTGAAGTAACTTTTAATTTAAATGGCTAACTTTGGAGGTATTTGATGTTGAAACATGCCAAATTAATTTTGGCAAGCACGCCAAAACTCGGACACCATAAACTTCAGTAGTAACAGGTTCTATTAAATCGCCTTATTACGACCTTCTATGTGGCAACAAATGCTGAATAAGTGCACCAGTATCTAAGTTGAATATATAGAATCAAATCTAGATAAGTATTTTGGTTTTGAAAATTTGATGTTTTCATTGGACTATGCAACTGTAAGAAAACGGCAGAAACACAAAACCATCAGAGTATGTCACCGTCGAGCGGTGACCTAAATCTGTCATTGAGGCCAAATACGGAAAGAAAATGTTGGTGAGCGCCCTTTTGATCACACACATCAGGGTTGGGCCGGTTTTTTAATTTTTCATTATTAATTCTTTTCAGTGTTCAACTGTTCAATGAACACTGTATTCTCATTTCGAAATTTAATAAATTATATAGTTCTAGAAGTTTCAATTGTGTGCTTATGAAAGTTGAATTGCTGCTAGCCCAACGCATTCGTAACAGTTTTGTTTTTGTTATTAACATTTTAAAAATCAGGGCGGGGGCGATTTTTCAAGCACAGGCTAGGGACGATTCCCAATTTTTTTTTATTTGGCCCAATTGTTGGCGCCCCATTGTAAAATATTCTGGGTGTGATTGCACTCACAGCCAACCCCCTCTGCTGGGATAGGGATAACCACACTCAAAAGGTCAAGCTTGATGGTGGCCATACAGCTTGTGGTGGTGGGCAGACCACTGGTATCCATGGGGACCAGGAATGCTGGATCCATATTGGTATGGCCAAGTGATTCCCATTGGGGGAAAGGGGTGGGGGTGATACTCTACAATGAACCCATGTAACTATATAAATAATAAACCAGAGGGCTGGACTCTCTCTTCTTCTTTACACTTTATACTCTTCCTTTCTCTTTGTCTGTATTGATTTCACCATAGCCTGCCTACAGTGCCACAGAATCATGCCTTATCTTTTACATAACTGGGTGACCACGACTAGTGGATTAGTTGAGTAGTGGATTCAACTTTACACCACGTTACCTCCTCCATTCTACGATCTGCTCCGCCCCGGCTGAGCACCTCATTGAAAGGCAACCTTGCCGGCACCTCACGTGGGTATACCCGGTTACCGAGGAGAACTGCCCTGCTTGGTAATTCAGGCTAGCCCCGGGCAACTCTTGAGTATCGCAGTCCTGAGGCATTTGTTCCAATGATCTGGGCATTACACATTACCCTGCCTTCTAGCACTTCCGAGTAGGTCCCGAAATATGCATCAACTCTTCGGGATCGCCCTCCTGAGTACCCTCTTCCTGCCAGCCAGGACCTCGTCAGTGGACCCCGTCTCCCCCCCCCCCCCCCACCACCACCACCACCATCACTCCCCCCGATCCCTCGCAATCCCTCGCAGCTCACCTCATAACCGACACACTCAAAAACACCCATACACGACAGAGAGACCATACACAGTGGCCGAATCGGTAGAGCGCGGCCTTGCGTGCGGGAGATCGGGTGTTCGGTTCCCGGTCGAGTCAAACCAATGTGGCTGAATCGGAAGAGCGCAGGCCTCGTATGCGGGAGATCTGGAGTTCGGTTCCTGGTTGAGTCAAACCAATGTGGCTGAATCGGTAGAGTGCAGGCCTCACGTGCGGGAGATCAGGTGTTTGGTTCCCGGTCGAGTCAAACCAATGACTAATTAAATTGATACTTGTCGCTTCCTAGCCTGGTGCTCAGCATTAATAGGATAGGGTAAGAGCTGGTTAGCTGAGTGTCAGTATAATGTGACAGTGTGATATCGGGTCATGGTGCTGGCGGCCTGATATCCCAGTGGGGCAGCACTATAATGTTACCATGAGTATGCACTGTCACAAGTCGGTACCCATCCTGATATGACATTAGACCTTGCCAGGATGTACAACCCCAACAACCAACCATTCACACCAGCCCTCATAGGTCCACTCATACCCCTCTACCACACACATGAGCCTGATACCAGACTACACACACACACCTCTTCTGATCCACTTAAAGTTGCATAGTCCGATGTTTTAGAATTTCTGTATTTTGTCTGAGATAAATATATTAGATCGACCAGTAGTATCTACTTTACATTAGTCCACAGTTACTTTTATTTTAAATGGTAAACTTTTGACATATTTGAGTGCAAACATGGAAAATTAGTTTTGGCAAGCTTGCCAAAACTCTGACACCATAGAGTTCTGCAGTAACAGGTTCTGTTAAATTGACTCAGTATTGCCTTCTACACAGAAACAAATGCTTAATAAGTGCATCAGTATCTAAGTTAGATATGTCAAATCAAGTCTAGATAATTGGTTTGGTTTTGACAATTTTGATATTTCATCGGACTATGCAGCTTTAACTATCCTCTGTGTCCATCATACCTTACACGTCAGTGTACAATAAAATGCATTCATGGGAAAATCAGAATGTCTATTTACTAAATACCAGCATATAACTTGTGATCCTAGACCTAAATTGTATTCAATATGTTGCTTCTTTAATTCGCCATTTATTTGGCTCTTTTTTTTCCATCGGTTTGAGGAATGTGTGTTGATGTGATTCCTTCTGTGGAGTATTTATTATCAGCCTGGTGAGATGTTTACGCGCAAGACTGCCTAGAGTGTAGCTGCCGATGGAATGTGGTAGCAGAGCAAGGTTGGTTGGTTGGTTGTTGGAGTTTTACATCCTGGCAACATCTAAGGTCATATCAGGACGGGTCCCGACTTGCTACAGTGCAGACTCATGGGGATGTTATAGTGCTGCTCCACCCGGAGACCAGGCCACCAGATATCCTGACACATTATCCTGACACTGAGCCAACCAGTCCTTGCCCTATCTTAATAATTCCGAGCACCTGGCTAGGAAGCGACAAGTATACATTTTATAAGTCATTGATTTGACTTGGCTATGGTTCGAAGCTGTGGGTTGGAATTCCCCGATCTACCAAAACGGGAGACGGCCTCTCTACTCATTCGGCCATCCCGTCTGGTCAGCAGAGCAAGGAGAGAATGGGGTTACTTCAATGTCCATTGTGTCTCAGACAATGACAAACCAACTAAGATACCCTAGTATAATGCCGATATTACCAGGCATTGTGGGAAGCATTTCCATTTCCATTCATTTCTCTTTCTTTTTTTTTCTCTAACAAAATGTTTTATGTACCAATGTTTATTGCTCTTCTGCACGGCCATATTCAATTGCTATCAATAAAGATCCCATCTAGCACGGATCTCTCAAATTTCCTCAATTCATAGTCAAATTATGTCAAATTGGGCTTAATGAACGGGAGGGGAAATGAATTCCTGACATCGCAGACTAATAGATAACAAAGTGGAAAAGCAAATGGTGAGGCAGTAAGCCATAGTCTGTTCTACAATGGCCATAGCGACGAAGGTAATCACCAGGAATGAGCCGTTTTGGTAGATCGTGGGATTCGAACCCACAGGTTCGAACCCTGGTCGAGTCAAACCTATGACTTAAAAATTGATGCTTGTTGCTCCCTGGCCAGGTGGTCGGCATTATTAGGATAGGGCATGGACTGGTTGGCTCAGTGTCAGGATAATTTGACTGAGTGGGATATCAGGTCATGTTGCTGGCAGCCTGGTCTCCCAGTGGGACAGCACTATAAATTCACCATGAGTGTGCACTGTCACACGTTGGTACCCATCCTGATATGACCATATGTTTTGCCAGGACATAAAACTCCGACAAGCAATCAACCAGGAATGAAGCGAATGGTCGAGGAAAGCAGTCGTGAAGGGAACTGGGTCGTTCTCAGAAACGGTGGACCACATATTGGGTTTCCACTGTTACATTGTTAATGATTAAGCCAATTGTTTGGGTGGGTGCCTATTTGTACTCTATGTATTTAATCTATCCCACAAAATGGATTTTTCGACTAGTTCGCCGCCACTGATTGATTGTCTGAGTTTGCAGTGTAGAGTTGGGGGAGAGATATCGGTGCTCGAAAGGGCTGGATGACACTTGGCCGTCGTCACTATCACCCTTCTACCCACACCCACACCCCCACACCACATCCTCCCCACCCCGATAGATCCATGAAGCCCACCTTACCGTCTCCTACGTCCTCTCCATACCCCAACCCTCCTCCCCCACCCCCACCACACACAGATACAAACAGGTCTTCCCAGCCCTGAAATGTCACCCTCTACTCAGTTCATTCATTCCTTCCACGTTCCCACGGTCAAACCATGCTCCCCTTACCCCACCTCTCCTCGCCACTGGTTCAGTGTCTGGATCATTACTTTGGGTAGTGGAGCAGACTCTAGTGAGCGCACACTGGAGGTTAGGTTGCTCGCGTTACTTAGAGTTTGATCAGTGCCTGCCGCCAGACACCTTCACAATCTGCCCAGCAATCAATAGTTGCACCGTCAGCACCCCCTAGCGGCAGCGAACAAATAAACAGTTAGCAGATACCAAAAAAAACAACACTGAACGCCGGCATTGCCCTTATACACCGACGAGGGCGCAGCAGCGAGGGAGAGGGTGGGGGGCGTGAGGGGGCGCGAGGCAAGGAGGGAGGGGAGGGGGGAGGGTGTGTCAGTGGTTGGGTGATTGTGTGGGAAGGATGGGGGGGGGGGGGGGGTGTGGTGTAAGTGGCTGAGGTGGGTAATGGGGGAGAGGAGTGTGTCAGTGGCTGGTGTGGGTGCGTGGGAGATGGGGGGGGGGGGTGGTGTTGTCAATTTTGGGGTGTAGAATGTGGGGGAAGGATGGGGGGGGGGGGTGGTTGTAAGTGGCTGAGGTGGGTAATGGGGGAGGAGGAGTGTGTCACTGGCTGGTGTGGGTGCGGTGGGAGATGGGGGGAGTTGTCAGTGGTTGGGGTCGGTGGGAGGAGCGGGGAGGGTGTTGTCAGTGGGAGGGCTGATTGGTGTGGGTGGGGGGAGGATGTTGTCAGTGGTTGGGGTCGGTGGGAGGCGGAGGAGGGTGTTGTCAGTGGGAGGGCTGAGTGGTGTGGGTGGGGGGAGGATGTTGTCAGTGGTTGGGGTCGGTGGGAGGCGGGGGAGGGTGTTATCAGTGGGAGGGCTGAGTGGTGTGGGTGGGGGGTGGGGGAGGGTGTTGTCAGTGGTTCGGTGGCGTGGGTAGGATTGTTGTATTTGAAAAAGCGCCATTGCAAAACAGCTTCCCTCCATGAGACACTGAACCAATATGGAACCTTAATATTGTGGGAGCTATGAACGCTTTGGTTTGTGTGTTTGTTTATGGGGATTTTACGTCATGGTAATTCTAACGCCAATTCAGGACGGGTACGGACTTGTGACGGTTCGCAGTCATGGCGATTATGGCGCCCTCATAGCGATATAGTGCTGCGCTACTCAAAGACTGGGCCGACAGAACCATGACACGATATCACACTCAGTTTCATGACTATGGTACTGAGCAAACCAGTCCTTGACCTATCCTATTTATACTGAAAACCAAGCTAGGTAGCGAAAAGGATACATTGTATAGCTCATCGGCTTATATATATATATGCCAAGCGTGAGGGTAGGTAGTGATAAAGATCAAGTTTGTAAGCCATTGGTTTGACTAGGCCCGGCTTTGAACCCACGACCTCACGTGCTGGAACCTAGCAAGGGTTCTTAACGATTACATCGATCCGATGTTTAGGCGCACATCGTTGGAGCTACATTACATCCTGCAGCAGAGCTATTTTTATATTCACTGCTCACATTCATTAGATCAGTTTGGATCCGTGGTTAGAATATATATATATATATATATATATATATATATATATGGCACCATGCGCAATGGAATCAAAAACAATGCAAGTCAATAGGAAAGAACCACCGATAATTTGTTGCAGTTTTTAAGTTGTGGCAACAAAGGAAGTCATATCAGGATGGGTACCAACTTGTAACAATGCATACTCGTACTCGTAGTGACTTTATAGTGCTACCCCTCAGGGAGACCAGGCCACAGGCACCATAACCCGATTTCCCACTCAGTAACAGTATCCTGATACTGAGCTAACCAGTTATTGCCATATCCTAGTAATGCCGAGCACCAGGCTAGATAGTGACAAGTATCAATTTTGTAAGTCATTGGTTTGGGTCGACTGGGATTTAACTCCTGACCTTCCACGGGAAGCCTGCACTCTTACCGATTTGGCTAGTGCGTCCAATTCTACCGTTCATAGCTAGATTGTTTGTTTGTTGTTGTTTTACGTCCTAGCAACATCTAAGGTCATAACAGGATGGGTACCGACTTGTGACAGTGTGCACTCATAGTGACTTTATAGTGCTGTCCCACTGGGAAATGAGGCCGCCTGGTATCCCACTCAGTCACATTATCCTGACACCGAGCACACCAGTCCTTGCCCTGTCCTAATAATGCCGAGTGCCTGGCTAGGAAGCAACACATATCAATTTTTAAGTCATTGGTTTGATAACACATCAGTCAAGATAATTTCAGTAGTAACAGAATCATCTGATCATTGCAAGTGTAGTTTATGATTAGATGGAAAAAAAGAGGCAGATAATGTATGAAGACAAACGGATCGTTATATTTCAGGAAAATCATTAGTATGATGGTAATGGACAATAATATTGTGATAATGTCCTATATAAAAGGATTTCTGCCCGGGGTGTTTTGTGAGGTTATGTTGTGTGTGTGTTTTATGGTTGTGGGGGGAGGAGGATGAGCGGGGGATAGACTACATCACCATTCCAGCGGCGCGGTGCATTGTGGGATGCGTAGAAAAAAGCGAAACTGCGAGAAGCACATGGCACATTGTAATACACTGGGTCAGCTATGAAATGTGTTAGTTTCACCACATCTCAGCTCTTGTTTGAAACATAGAATACCAACTAAAGAAATATTTCTAATAAATTACGATATTATTCTTGCATCCAGCATTGCATTTACATCAATATAATGAGCACATCTTATGCCATGTTTATTTAGATTTAGACAAATCTGGGCACTCAGACTAGTGTTAGACCCATAACCAGAGTCAGATTTACTTATTGTAGTAATGTTTTTATCTATATCCTATTGTTAATGACATAGGAAGAAATAGAAAATGAGTAGATATTGGTTATATATTTCTCTGAAACAAATCTATGTTGACAAATTTTGCATTTTAATATTAAAACAAGAATTAATAATGGTGATGTGGATATCAGCCTTAAAGTGACTGATTGTTTTGTGTGGAATTGTATATTTCTTAGCTCAAAATGTTTAACTATGGCTAGTTTTGTCTTAGCTATATTCATAATATATGTGCATACATGTTTATGCCAAATTGTTATGTATTTCTATTCATTTTGAATAAAATCGAAGTTTTCCCCTATGTGTATCAGCAAACTCAATGGCCAGATGCATTTGCTTTGCTGCCAACCCCGTTTTCAGCGCATGCACAATCGAAAACGTGATCTCGTCTATTGCAACCAATTTTATTCAGAATATTATACACTTTAAGATTCAATTAATACCTAAATGAATTAATGTGCGTTAGCTTTTGGGGGAAATGTGATTATCCTGGCCACTGTATCGGGGGAGTACCCTCAAATAGTCAAATCATCATCATCATCATCTGATAACCACTGGACGCGGTGGGCGAATCGGTACAGCTCATGCCTCCTGTGCCGAAGATCGGGAGTTTAATTCACGCTCGAGTCAAACCAATGACTTCCAGATTGTGTACTTGCCACTACCTAGCCTGGCACTCGGCATTCATAGGATAGTGTAAGGACTGGTGAGCTCAGT
The DNA here is from genome assembly GCA_030323885.1 of Branchipolynoe longqiensis. Lineage (NCBI taxonomy): Eukaryota > Metazoa > Annelida > Polychaeta > Phyllodocida > Polynoidae > Branchipolynoe > Branchipolynoe longqiensis. The sequence goes on from CM059191.1 coordinate 29,363,179, forward strand.
ATCAGGATAATGTGACTGAGTGGGAAATTGGGTCATGGTGACAGTGGCCTGGTCTCTCAGTGGGGCAGCACTATAAAGTTGCCATGAGTGCACACTGTCACAAGTCGGTACCCATCCTGATATGACTCTAGATGTTGCCAGGATATAAAACTCAAACAAACAAACAGACAGTCATCTGATAACCAATACTACCAGGATAAAACCGGGACATGGCGCTATTGCATGTGAATACTTCCGGTCACGTGACTCCCCCCCCCCCCCATCCACCCCCAGGGGCTGTACATATGTTGTTGAAGATTTATACTGCCTATCATGAATAAGCCTGAATAGGCTTGTTTTCACCATTAGACAGTTTGTCGATAGAAAGCCCGAGCCTACACCTTTACCGACCCAAGGGATTTTTAACCTCCCACACCACATAGATATGGAATGAGAGCAACTGGCCTTTGATGCCGCTGTAAGTTATACACAGCGGTGGAAATCCAAATTGGCAGAGATGGGGGCACGGGGAATCGAACCAGCGACCTTCAGATTAGGAGTCCGACCTAGAAAAAAGTCAGACACTCTAACCACTCCGCCACAGAGAACACCACATATAAAGAGGCTCAGCCTATGCCGTCAGGGGTTCATATCGCTGTTATTTAAACTGTTAATGATCTTTTCTCCCGCTTCAGTTGCGAAGAACCCCTTATTTCACTATTTGTTTGTTGTGGGCGGCTTCTGCTCTGTGTTGTGCTTTTTTGTTTCAAAGGAAACTATTTCTCAGAAAACTTCCCTTGAACCTCTCAAGTTTGAACACTGTTAGCTGCAAATCCACTGTTACGGACATTTTGAGTATTTCAGGCAGTATAGTCTGATGCATGGGGCTGAGACATGGACAATCTCTAGGAAAATGTACAAACGTTTAGCAGCATTTGAGATGTGGACTTATCGAAGGATGATGAAAATATCATGGACAAAGAAGATCACCAACAAAGAAGTTCTCAGAAAAATTAAAAATAAGAAAAGCTTGTTTGCCACTATACAGACAAAGAAACTTATTTATTTTGGCCACATCATTCGTCAGAGTTCAATATACCGTACATTGTTGGAAGGGAAGGTGAATGGCAGCAGAGGGAGAGGGAGACCAAGAACATCATGGTTTACAAATATTTCACAGTGGACAGGCTTGAATTATTCACAGTCTATCAGAACAGCACACCATCGGGACAAGTGGAGAACCATTGCATCCAACCCTCGACTAGAGGATGGAACTATTGATTGATTGAGTCTGATGCAAATCCACTGTCATGGACATTTTGAGTATTTAAAGCGACATCATCTGATGCTATCAAACAACTGGCTAATGCTGAAAACAAGAATATCACTGTATCAGACTTATCCACGATATGCAGTATAAATCTTTCAATCATTTTTTTTAAAGCACAGATTATTACTCTTTGACCAATATGTGTAATCAAAAACGATTGTTCAACGACCGGAATACCAGTTTCCCAGCACTGACAAATTATATATTCCGATAAATAAGCATATTTACTAAAATACGTGGTATAGTCAGTCTGAAAGAGAGAGAGAGAGAGAGAGAGTGTGGTGAGAGAGAGGGCATGATAGTCCTGCTCACGCCTGGCGTTACTGCAAAACTTCTGGACTACAAAGGGCATGCTCGACTAGACTAATGTGTATATTGTTGGCATTTTGGACGGTTTGCTGCCATGACCTTAGTCCATCCACACAGTGATTTGAGCAACCCAGACGGTGGGAGCAGATTACTAAAGGGAATCTCATTTAGGTGGCGCCAGTGGTGGCAATCCACAGTAACCCACAGTACTCAGCTTATGGCAGCGTAAACAGTCACATGGAAATAGGGGCTAGGTCATTATTCATACTCGTAAACAAATGGCAGTTCATTGTTTATACTTACATAATAAATTATACATCATATATATGCATATCACTATATTTATCTCTCTATATATAAATATATATATATATGCATATATATGGTATATATATGTATGTTTAACCATTCTACTCCTATCGTTCTATTAATATACACATGGATTCCCCACTCCTGTTGCTGGCCGCCGATGTCTCTCTTCCTCTCATCCGTCGTGGCCATTTCACGTATTTGATAATATAATCTCACCCCAAGGGCTGACAGCCTATGTAATACATGTCCACGGGCTCTACCGCCGCATATCGCTTGTGTATTAATTCCAATTACTCCTATACTTCCATTGCTAAGGCCAACGGTGTACCCCGCCGCCACTGTCACTTATAAACACCTGAGATATTACCTACTATTGTTATTGCCTGTATTAAGAAGGTGGTTACTCGTCCTGAGGAGAGGGTTATTTTGCTTTACTGGAATGTCTACATAACTCCATCATCTGTGCAAAAGGCCACTAGTAATAGATATAATAATGAATCATCGTTATGGGGTTGCCCATGATGGTTAATGTAATAAGGGACCTGTTTGTAAAGGGTAAGGAATGCAAGGAGCATCTCATCACATCTTAAGAGCTCACAACTTTATTTCTGTTCCTACCAACACCATTTAATCTCTTCCAATGTCAATCATATGAATAAATACTTCCCCTCCAGTTCCTTAATAGTCAAGATACTTCCAATTACTGTATTTAAAGCCAGATTATCATCTGAAACAGCAGAGTGCCAATGAAACATGTCTGATGGGTTTGGGCCCGATGGCTCAAACCTTCTATATTGCTAGGAGAGTAGCGTGGGATGCCGCGGCCCGTCTCCTAGTAATGACTTACAGCAGCGAACGGTTCCCCGCATTTGATGGCCAATGCGGGTTCGTCTCCGCGAGCCGCCCGCATTTCCATATGCGGGTTGCTCGATCCAAGTCCGCACCGTCCACAGCTCAATTATAGTCTTGCTCACTTCATATGCATTGTTTAACGATCCCCCAGCAAGGGTGGGTTGCTTGTTGGAATTTTACATCCTGGTAACATCTAAGGTCATATCAGGACGTGTACCGACTTGTGACAGTGCGCACTCATGACGATTTTATAATTATAGTGCTGCCCCACTGGGTGAACTGCCAGCAAGCACCATAACCTGATATCCCACTCAGTTACATTATCCGATACAGAGCTAACCAGTCCTAGTTGCCGTATCCTATTAATGCCGAGCACCAAGCTAGGAAGCGACAAGTATCAATTTTGTAAGTCATTGGTTTGACTCGACATGGAATCGAACTCCCGATCTCCCATACGGGAAATCTGCGCTCTACCGATTCGGCCACCGCGCTGGGTGGAGACTCAGTTCTACCTTGACCCTTGACCTAGTTTCCCTTGACCACAAATATATGATTGTGAGCTTTCTAATTTAATGAGTGTCTATTGGCACATAATTGATTGTCTGCTTTTACATGTAAAAGCGATGGTTTGAACAAAAAACAAACATTTCTCGCCGTGAATATGGCCTATGCTGCCGACACGGCGTAAAGCAACCACCAATCAATGAATCAATCAGTTCTACCCTCCCACTCACCCCACCCCCATCCCCCCTTCCCACCACCACGACCACGACCACCCCTCGGCGCGATCATAATTCTTGAGCGGCACTGCCGAAAGGATTACGGCGGATAATGAGAATTATATAATTATGTGCATCCTGTTCTGTGGCGTGTCAATACAGTACACCCATGGGCGCAACTGAGTGCTTAATGGTTGCATAACCAACAATTCGCCCACTACTCCCTCCAAAATATATGAGTAAATAAATAAAGAGGACAACATTGGTAATATGATCTAAATGGTATCGAGTTGCATCAAAGCCATAGTCACTCAGCCATAATCACTCCGCAGATCATTTGTTGGAGGTGGGAGGCAAAAGCTTGGCATTGTTGATCGCCAGGTGGCGCCGCCTGTTGGTTGGTTGGTTAGTTAGTTAGTAGCCCCCTTCCCTGGATCGCTTCATTAGTCTCATCCCTTCTGCTGATCCACAAAGCAGGCCATAACTGGCGATGATTCAGCCACACCAATTGGGTCCCTCGTGTGTGCCTGACGGGAGATGGGGGCGGGAAGGCGGGGATGAGGGGATAAGAAGGGGGCAGAAGGAGGCGGGAATGGGGCAGGTTTAGGATTTAAGGGGAGTGATACATAGACCTGACCTCCCAGCCCTAGCCCCACCTCCACCACCGCCCACGCCTCAATCAGTCTAACCGGGGTCGAGCCAGCAAATTTCCAGTCCCACTAGATCCGAAACTAACTACTTACTCCCCTCTACGGGTGACAGTGCATGGCGCGTGGAGTGTGGAATTGTGGTGTGTGTTGTGGTGTAGTGTGGCCGCGAGGCGCCAGGTGTCGCCAGCGTCCTCCGGCAGATGTCGCAGTTAGGGCCGAGGGTTGGCGCCACCAGTTTCCGGTCCCGTGGCGCCACCTAGAACCTGACAGCGGTGACGTATGGCGTGGGGGGGGGGGTGACCTCTAGAGGGCGCTTATCCAGAGCCTAATTACTACCCCACTCCCCCTATAAACCCCCGATCCCTTCAACACCCTCCTCCCGCCCTACCCCCGTCACACACCCCTCACACACCCTCACACACCATTAGAAGTGCTAACCCCCCGTCTGATCGGCTACACCCGGCGGCCTTCAGACGGGTACCCTGCCCGCCCTGCTTCACTTGGAGTTTTGTAAATAAAGTGAAATGGGCGACGTGCTAAGCCTGGTGATGGGTGCCTTCGGGCAGGTTCATTAAGTGCGATCAGAGGATACACCCACGGCGCATCACCAGTGTGATGGCCGAGGAGCTAACTCATCAACTAGTCTGGCTGTGTCTGGTTGGTTGGTTGTTGGAGTTTTACGTCCTGGCTACTTCTAAGGTCATATCAGGAGGGGGGAAGGACTTGGTTGGTTGTTGGAGTTTTACGTCCTGGCAACATATATGGTCATGTCAGGATGGGTACTGACTTATGACATTGCACATGCTCATGACGACTTTACAGTGCTGTTCCACTGGGCCACCAGGACACTCAGTCACATCATCCTGACACTGAGCCAATTACTCCTTGTCCTATCCTATTAATGCTGAGCGCCTGGCTATTAAGCGAAAAGTATAATTGTTGTTAAGTCATTGGTTGAATCCCACGATCTACCAAAACGGGAGACGGACACTCAACTCATTTGGCCATCCCATCTGACTGTCTGACTGGGTGGGATATCAGGTCATGGTGCTGGCGACCTGGTCTCCCGATGGGGCAGCACTATAATGTTGCCATGAGTGTGCACTATTTCAAGTCAGTACCCATCCTGATATGACCTTAGATGTTGCCAGGACATAAAACTCCAACAACCAACCAACCACCTGGGGCCGTATGCATGAAGGTTTATTTATCGGCTCCGGTGTTAAGGACCGCATTCGGGTTAGCTAACGACGGTGTTGGTAAATGGGTCATGGGGTATGTATGGAGCCAAAGCACGGACGCGTTAGCTAACCTAGCAGTTATTTATAGATTTGGGAAATCCCTCTGAGCCTGGTGCCAGCGAGCACCACTATTTGACAATATTGCCGCGAATGCAGGGGTGGAGGAGGCGGCGGCGGCGTCATTAATATCGCTTCGATTTTGGGTTTAATTTGACCAAATTTCACATTTTGATTATGTTATTCTGTTAAATATGATAGCATTGAATAGATTTGGGCCTAATTGGTAATATATCGCCGCCAATGCGACGGCGGCGGCAATTTGTTTTGTTTACATTCGTCAATTCAACAATATGAATATCGCCGCCAATGTAGCGGCGGCATTAATATTACTTCGCTTATTGGTTTAATTTGACCAAAATTCGGCGGCGGCGTTAATCTCGCTTCGATTTCTGGTTTAATTTGGCCAAATTTAACTTTTTTTTAATGTTATTCTGGCGGCGCCGGCGGCGCTGAGGGGTGGCAGTGGCGGCGGCTATTTGTTTTGTTTACATTCGACAATATGTATATCGCCGCCATCGTAGCAGCAGCATTAATATCGCTTCAATTTTGGGGTTAATTTGACCAAATTTCACCTTTTTTTTTTGGGTAAATATTTGTATTCATCTGAATACATATTTTGTCAGCGCCGGGGCACTGGTCTTCCAGCCGTTGGAGTGGTCGCATTTCATCTATACATAGTGGAAGTGGAATGTGTTGCATTGTGTGCAGCACAACCCATTCTGACATAAAAGAAAGTGGGGGAGCAGCCTATGCTGCATAATGTACAGCATATGTACTGAACATAGTGCAAGGTATATGCATCAAGATTGAGTGTGCAGTAATGTACACTAGTGGTTAAATCATATGCTGTGTTTGTATATCAGTTAGATTTGGTTTTAATAATGGTTAGTCTTTAAATAGTGCCATGTTGTGCATGTATAGTGGTTTATATTGTGTGCATTGCTGGTTGGAGATGTAGTTATGTAGTGGTGGTAATGGGTCTAAAGTAGGGGTAGTGGGTCTCGAGTCATTGAGTTATAATAGTTGTTTTGTCAAATGTGGATGGGGGGGAGGGGTCCATGGGTAGGGGGCGCAGACACGCAGGGAGAGAGCAGGCATGAGAGAGGGCGGGCAAAGTCAATGGGTCGTTCAGCAGGTCGTATTATATATTTGCAGTGCCAGGTTTTGGGCCTGAATAACCAGGTGAGCTCTGTATGCATTTTTAAAGGAAAGAATCGAACCCGCTTCTCTGGTTTTGGTTGGGAGCTTATTCCACATGACACTTCCTTTGTAAATCGGAGCTCTCATTAACTTATTTGTATTAGGGTTGGGATTTAACTATGTTATTTGGTTAAATATGATAGCATTGAATAGATTTGGGCGTAATCGGTACCTAACACCACCAGTAAACTTTCAAACGGAGTGGTGTTAGCGTACTCAACCTTAAACTCGTGGTGTTTCTGTAACACAGCTCAATACATAGCAACATTTTCCCACTAAACTAGAAATCCGTCCAAAACTGGTTTAGGCTCGCTAACACCGCCCCATACATATGTCCCCAGTAGAATTGGACTCTCTCCCAGCCCTATACCTCACTATTGCCAATAGTGTGGGACTTTTTTTAGATTCTTTTTTGTGTAAAGTATTTGATTAACAATAGGAACTTTCAATTGCAGACAATTGGTCTTCCTCATCTCACTGCTCCTTTCTCTAACCTAGTCATGCCGAGCAACAGGCTATGTAGCGACAAGTATACATTTTTAGTCATTGGTTTGATGCGGCCAGGGTTCAAAATCAGGTGTTCTAACCCCATGATCTACCAAAGCGGGAGATTGGTGCTCAACTCATTTGGCCATCCTGTCTTACATGTTAGATGGGCAGTGGCGTGACCATCAAAACTTTACTTATTCACAACTATCTTGATCGAAGTCATAGTTTGTGCACGGTGAAACTACCTATTGACGTGGAGTTATAGACATATTTCAGATGATGTCAGCATAGCTATTTAGGTCAGTATGCGCGCTGCTTGGCTGCAGGACGACACCCTGGCTATGAGCAATCTAACGTTTTGCACTGTGCGTATTGGCAAACTCAATGCATTGTCAATGGCCGTGAACAATCTTACAGAAAAAGTCAAATATCTCTAAAACCACACCACCTAAAAACAAACCACTTCGCACACAAACAGATAACATGCTTAACCAACAGATTATATTAAATTTATAAGGTTCCGGTCCTGGATTTCTATAAATTGTGAATAATACTAACGTTTTGCACTGACCTAAATAGCTATGCAATACCTCAGGGAGTTTGACGCCCCTGCCTTCCAGAGTTGTAAATCACTGCCTTGTGGTACAGGTCCTTGACAAAACCGAAGGCTAAGGGAGCAAACCCTAAACAGAAAACCATGTCAATGTGGCAGCATTAAGGGAGGTTGATGTATGGAACTCCCAACATCTCCCGACCAGCCACTGCAGGGACAAATAGTTTTGCGCCTGTCTTGACATGTTCTTGCCGGTGTGAAACCTCAATTTGCTCCCCGAGAGAGTGCCGCTGGTAACTTGCAAAAGCCAGCAGCAGTTCAACACTTTTGCAGGCAGCTTTCATGAAATGTAAGGCATTTGATACAGTCGGGAGGACCAGGCTATGGCAGCTACTGAGGAAGTACGGATGCCCAGAGAAGTTCACAACTATGATCGAGGCTCTACATACAGGAATGATGGCGAACGTTAGTGCTGTAGGGGAAGTCTCGGAATCGTTCGGGGTTACCAATGGGGTCAAGCAAGGTTGTGTACTGGCCCCCACGCTCCATCTTCCTATCAGCAATGCTAGATGAGGCTTTCCGAGACATGGGGGATGGCATCTATATACAGTCCAGACAGAGCACTGACCTATTCAATGTCACACACTTCAGAGCGAAGACCAAGACTACTCAGATACTGGTGAGAGAGCTACTATTCGCAGATGACAGTGCACTGGTTTCCCACTCTGCTGAAGAGACCCAGAAAATAGTGGATGCTTTCTCCGATGCATCAAAGAAGTTTGGCCTGAAAATTAACATCAAGAAGACGGACGTGCTGTACCAACCCAACTCTACAAGAACACGAGAGGAGGAGATCATGGTTGACGGAAACAAGCTAAACTCTGTTCCAGAATTCACCTATCTCGGAAGCACTATATCAAGTGATGGACACATTGATGCTGAGATACAGAGGAGGATGGCCAAGGCTAGCGCATCTTTCGGCCGACTACGCCAGAGACTCTGGAACAACCACCATGTGTCCATTCGGGTCAAAGGTAAGATCTACCGTGCAATCGTGCTATCCCCCCTACTATACGGTGCCCATGCCTGGACAGTGTACAGATGGCAGGTGAAAAAGCTGCATGCCTTCATGATGCGACATCTGCATTCAATCATGAGGCTAACCTGGAAGGACAAAGTGACGAATAAGGAAATACTCAAACAGATGGGGCTGCCCTCTATGGAAGATCTTCTGATCAAAAAGAATCTCCGGTGGACTGGACACCTCATGAGGATGTCATCAGGCAGGCTACCAAAGCAGATCCTTTATTCTCAACTGTCTTCTGGCTACAGAAAGAGACGGCGCCCCCGTCTCCGGTTCAGGGATACCATCAAGAGAAACCTGAAGCTGAGAGACATTAAGACCGACTCATGGACGCAACTCTCACAGCAGAGAGCTAAATGGAGAGGGGCAGTCAAGTAATGAAAGCAGTCTTTGTCGCATCACGACCGACAGCATGATGATGATGATATCTACAAACTCATTGCATTTTCAATGGCCGTGAGCAATCTTCTTACAGAAAAAGTGAAATATCTCTTAAACCACAGCACCTAGAAACAAACCGCTTCACACACAAACAGATAACATGCTTAACATACAGATTATATTAAATTTATTCGATTTAGGTTCTGGATTTCTATTAATTTTGAATAAAACCAACGTTTTGCACTGCGCATATCGACAAACTCAATGGCAGTGTCCCTTCGTTCTGCAGCCAAGTTGCACATGCATACACAATGTTTATAAATATTGAAAGGGGTCTATTGAAGTCCCAATTAAGAACTAAGGCCTCTCTCAGCTCAAGCTCTGAATGTCGGTTACATTCAACCCTAATGACTCTTCTCAGCTGTTAGAATGGTATAGGCCAATGCACACACATGAAACGTGAAGGCTTCCTCGATGAAATAGGACAAAATCATGATGAGGTCACAGTTTATACCCCTGTCACACTACGACGTAACCAGCGAACGTGAGCCTAACGTGGTCATTTTTCATCATTACTTTGATGTATGTTGGGTTACGTTATGATGATGTCAGAATGACGTTAGAATGACGTCGAGCTATGTCACATTACCTCGTGTTACGTCGAGTTACGTCGAGTTACGTCAAGGTTTTGGACATGTTCAAAACTTTTGACGTACCTCGAATGTAAGGGTTTACATTCGCCGTACGTTCTGTACACGTTCAGCGAACGTCAATGACGTTAAACAGACGTTAGTCAAATGCTGCTCACTACATTCAACTACGTTCCACTACGTTGACCCACATTAAACTGGGTGGAAATGTCCATGCGGCGTAATGGGAACGTCAGGAGAACGTCAGGAGAATGTCAGGAGAATGTCATTCAATGTACGTTCAACGTTTCGCCACCATGTCATGACGTATGTAACATCACATAACATTCTTCTGGCAATGGAATAGCGTTCATAACATTCCGTGAGCGTAATGACGTTGTCCTCTCTCGTTGAATGACGGTATCACTATGCTTTACTAACGTTACGCTCTCGTCCACTATGCTGCATCCACGTTCAACTTTAGCCCAAATTTGCATACTACGCCGAGATGTTCAACGTTTTTCACGTTCTCCCTACGCTGACGTCGTCACGCTGTACTGTGACAGCCCCATTACACAGGCTGTTCAACATGCAATTCCCAGTGGGTACCCATCCTGATATGAACTTAGATGTTTCCAGGAAGAAAAATTCCACCAACCAACCAATATAATGATGCTATTTATAGTAAGAGGATTTCTCCCAACAATTTGTCTTTCTGTAGTTTAAGTATTAAGATAAAGTCATTAGTCTGAATTTAAAGGATAATATGGTTCAAACTAGTTTTTTTGTTTTTGTATTTTAGTTTGTACATTAGTTGTTTCAAGCGCGGACAATTGGTTTGTTTGTTGTTTTACGTCCTAGCAACATCTAAGGTAATATCAGGACGGGTACCAACTTGTGACAGTGCACAGTCATGGCGACTTTATATTGCTGTCCCACTGGGAAACCAGGCTGCCGGGACCATGACCTGGTATGTCACTTAGTCACATTATCCTGACACTGAGCACAACAGTCCTTGCCCTGTTCTAATAATGCCGAGCGCCTGGCTAGGAAGCGACAAGTATCAATTTTTAAGTCATCGGTTTGACTCGACCAGGGTTCGAACCCACGATCTACCGGCACGGCGGACAATTGGTCTTCCTCATTCCACTACTCCTTGCCCTATCCTAATAAAGCCGAGCACCTGGATACGAAACAACAAGTATTAATTTTTAAGTCATTGGTTTGACTTGACCAGGATTCTAACCCACGATCCCATGATCTATCAACATGGGAGACGGGCGCTCTAACTCATTCGGCCATCCTGTATGAGCTTCGGAATGACACAAGCTGAGAAAGTGTCAGCTATTTCTTCTCTGCGATGATTGAGAAGAATAGGCGTTGATGATTAGTGAAGGTTTCCGCAGTGGCACCACCAGTCAGCTTTTATGGCAAGTAATACATTACTAGAACATGTAATTTATATATTCTGAAGGTCTAACTCTAAGAACCTTTCGTTATTCATATTCGCATATGTAATTATACAGCACACATATGGGTGTTTGGCGCCGTGTGCTGGTTGGTGTTGGTGTGTGTGAGTGTGTGGGTGTGTGTGAGAGGGGGTAATATGCATGCATTCTACTTAGCACTGCCAAGCTTTCCCTTTTCATTTCCACGTTGAAAGTTTTGAAATATAGCAAAAACTTGCCGGACTCCTCTGGGTGTCATTTATGATGGGATTTGCAGACTATCCATCAAATGTGGCAATAAATTACCAGCACACTGTGCTCATAATTAATTTAGGACCTGGCATATTAATAGTCGGGAGATTCCCTTCTGTCCGCTCAGTAGAACACCCTACCACCACCACACACACACACACACCGTGTGGGTGGTTCCCAGAACTCCCTTTAAATCTCATTACGTTGCCATGCCAACACCCTCAAAGTAGCGCATCTTTTGAACTAGCACATCTCATCTCGGCTTGAGGTGTCACTAAATCCGACTGGTCTGCAATATTGCCAGATGATTGTTGGGATTTGGTCATTAGATGGGACAATCTTGTTTTTGTAGTTATATATATAGCTCCAGTAGTTATATATAAAGCCCCAGTCACACGAGGCCTGCGTTTGCTTATAATCGATCCGCGAGGATTTTGCAATTAAATTACGACCATCTTATGACCACCTTACGACTAATCGGCGAGTGCTCTGCGAACGATCGCCGACTGATCGCCGACCATTTCGGACCTTTTTGGTCGCAAGAAGGTTGTCGCTGCAGCGCAAACAATCTCCTTGCGACCTCTGGCGTCTCCACCAATCGGCGACTGTTCGGCGCCAATCGCCGACCGATCAGCGACCATAGTAGCTGTACTCAAGCATCACACGAGGCCTGCATTCGCTTACGATCGATTCGTGAACATTTTGCAGTTAAATTACGACCATCTTACGACCATCTTATGACCACCTTATGACTAATTGCCGAGCGATCGTCGACCGATGCGATGTCGCGTGTGTACGATGACGTCACAATGTCGCCTGGTTGACATGGCGATGTATTAAATAGTTTGTAACAAATTGTTTCAATTTTGTCGCAAGGAGATCGCAGACTTTTGGTCATGGATCGATCGTAAGCGAACGCAGCCCATCGTGTGACTGAGGCTTAAAGCTATGGCTTGCGACCACTGGCAACCATTTTGCGACCAGTTTGTGACCAAAGGGTCGACTGATTGCCATCTGGTTACCGGCTCGTCGCCGACTGGTCACCAACTATATCACCGACTGGTTGCCGATTGGTCACCGACTGGTCGCCGACCGGTTGCACATGCCGAAAATGGTTGGCAAACTCTGGGCGACCATTTTGTCGAAAGGATGTTTCTGGTGCAGCACCTGCAACCTCCTTTTCAATCGTTGATATTTGGTCTTCCTCATTGCTTCTTGCCCTATCCTAATTGTGCCACCTGCCAGGTTGTAGCGACAAGTATCACTGTTTATGTCATTGGTTTGCCTCGGCTCGAGTCTTAAGGATAGAGTCCCAAACCCTGTCACAATACACGATTTCCGTGACTAGTATGACACCTGGTGATAGGCAATGACACTCATGTGTGGGTGGACAGTGTGTCACTGTGTTGTTTTACACTGACAATCAAGCTTTTCAATCAATGAATCAATCAATATGACACAGCTATAATTATCAAAAATGATTAAAAAATGGTAAGTATGTTTTCTCTATAAATCCATGTTTGTGCCGAAAAGACTGTGTCAGTTGCTCAATATGAAGCCAGTGTTAACAGAGCCTCAATTGCCTCTCCACAGACTCTGTGACCCACAAGTCCAGTCTGGATTACACTCTGCGCATGCATCATGGAAATCGTGTATTGGAAAGGAGTGCTCAACTCATTTAACTATCTGAAATAGGGGTATGGTTCTTGTAAAGGTGATGCTTTCCTTCGATTTTGCACCTTAAAACCTAGATAAATTATTCACTCTCTACCCGTGTCTAAATTCGTGCAAAAACTGTTTTGGTATGAATCAACTAAGCAAGAGGTGGAGCTCCTGCTCCACCATCCATTATTTATTTGATGTATAAGACTTATGTGAGTATAAAGGTGGGGGGGGGTGAAGGGAAGATTCCATATATTGGTCACCCTTATGTCGTGTCCTACTTTATGGGTGACCCCCTTTCTCTCTTGCGACAGGTGGCACCACCACCCCCAACCCCTACCAGTGCCGCGAATATATAACATTATATATATATATTGAAGTTAATGAAATGGGAGAGATTGCATAAAAATAAAAAAATAAAACAAGATTGCAGCCATTGAATGCTACATGATTTAATCAATGTCTAAACATAGTGGGCAGTGACAGATAAGCGTTTGACCTATATATTTAGCACTTTAGATTGCAAATTAATATGTCCATTACCCAGCTTCCCAACACTTTTTCTATCACTTGCTGAGTAACTACGGAGTAACTACTTTAACAGCCCGACACACCACGCAGAACTGGTGGAGTTTGCAGGCAGGGTCAGGGCTGGGTTGAGGGGGAGTTAGCACACGGGCATTTATGGCTAAAACACATGCGCAGGAATGGTGGTCCGGGTAGACGGGTCAGTGCCAGTGCACCTATCACAGTATCAGGCTGCGCATGGGCATGCGCTGAAGGGCGAGTGCAGTTTGTTAATGTTATTGCCGGTGTCGCAGTTTCAACGCCCGGATAGTTTCAATGGCCCGTATAGACTCAAACTCAAGGCATTGTCAATGGTCGTGAGCAATCTTCATACAGAAAATACAGCAAAAGTGAAATATCTCTAAAACTACACCACTTATTAACAAATCGCTTGGTACACATATAGAAAACACCTTTACCAAAAAGACTGTATTAAATTTATAAGGTTAGGGTTCATGATTAGTATTAATTTTGAATAAAACTAAGGTTTTGCACTGCGCGTACCGTCAAACTCAATGGTCGCATTGTCAATGGTCGCTAGCAATCTTCATACAGAAAATACAGGAAAAGTGATATATCTCTAAAACCACACCACCTAGAAACAAATCGCTTTGTACACATGTAGAAAACATCTTTACCAAAAACATTATATTCAATTTATAAGGTTAGTGACGATGATGTTAGATTTTGATGCATGCGCATGAAACTGATGGGCCGTTGAAACACACCGGGTGCTGAAACTGCGACACCGGGGCATCCTGATTGCACCGACAGCTCTGGGGCACCAAGGTCTACTTCGGCCCCGTCCCCCAGTGCACCCGTGCCCCCGTCTCCGTGTCACCCGGTCCCCGTGCCCCGTCCCCCCGTCTCTGGCTCCCCGTCCCCGCCCCCCCCCCCGGGCCCCCGTCCCTGCGTCCCCCGTCCCCCAGTCCTCCGTCCCCCCGGCCACGCCCCCCCTCCCCCCATCCCTGCCCCGCCGTCCCCCAGTCCTCCGTCCCCCCGGCCCTGGCGCCCGTCCCCCCGGCCGCCGCTCTTGCTAACTCCGTGGCTGGGATGAGACGCCACGGGGGTCGTCCGTAACAGCTCCCGGGCCGGAGAGAACTGTAAAAAAACAACAACAAAAACGCCGGCCTCATATCATCATATGACTAATCAGACCTGCCAGCGACACAGCGGCACCGGGCTGATCAAAGTGGGCCGGACTCATCCGCGTGTTTACATGTCGAATTGGCGCCCTTCAGATGTCGCGATTGGTGGCCGGGGGGAAGGGGGAGGGGGAGCGAGGAGCGGGGAGCGGGGAGCCCGTCGAGTCGGCTTCCCGGGCCCCGGGGTTCCCGGCAGCCCCGGCAGTCGACCGCTCCCGAGACCCGGCGCAGATTCAAAGGTGGTTTCTAACCGGCGGCGGGCGGGCCCGTGACCGGCGCGCTAATCGCATAACCAGCACGCCTGGCGGCAAATGTCAGACGAACCTTTGATCCGGCTACGTCACGTGATCCCAGCAGCGCGCGCCGCTGATTGGTTCGTCACGCGGATGGGCATGGGCTTGCGCACTCGGCACTTCTGGATTATCGGTCCGCGCCCGGCGTCGGCTGCGTTTGTTCGCCGGTTTCCGGCGTGACGGTTCCGATTACAATCAGCGCTCGGGCTCGAGCCAAGCTGATCAGTGCGGGCAATGAGTGCAGTTCCGTTTTCTCGATTTAGGGTTCAGTATCTGGGACGACGATTTTTGTGTGTGTATTTTGTTTGTTTGTTGTTGTTTTACGTCCTACCAACATACATGTTCATATTAGAACGGGTACCAACTTATGACAGTGCATGGTCATGGTGACTTTATAGTGCTGCCCCACTGGAATACTAGGCCATCAGCACCACGACATCATATCCCACTCAGTCACATTTTCCTGACATTGAGCTGACCAGTCTTTGCCATATCGAATTAATTCTAAGTGTCAGGCAAGGTAGTGACCAGTGTGCATTTGGACCAAAGAGCTAACTGATAATTATAATTGCTAAACCTGCAAAATCTGATGAAAACACTAACATTTTAAAACCGAAGCACTTAGATACTGACACATGTCTTGAATATGTATTAATACAGTTTGCTGTTTCTGTGCTAGGTTGTTATGCACGAAAACATTAGCACATAGCTATAGTCAAAACAATATACTCCTAACAAAACCACAAAGGGCTACTAGAGCAAATAATGCGCCACTATTAAAGCAGACCAGAAGACAAATAAAAGCTTGTGAGAGAAGCACGCTGGAAATGACTGCCAAGGTGTGGAATGCCCAAACGGTAAAGGAACGACAAATTCCTGACCTAAAAACTTACAAAAAATATTTGTGCAAAATAAGGCTAGGAAACCCCCACTAAGCTGCACTGCAAAGGGGCATGTCATATGTGACGGCCCACCAGCGGGATGCCCAATGGAAGGTAACCATGCCAAGAGTAGCCAGATAACACACCACACAGCTACGTACAAGCCTATGATATGTAAATAGGAGTAGGCTAGTCTAGTAATAAGAGTAGAACAAAATAAAATACATATATGCCAAGAAAATTTAAAAAAAACTAACATAGGCTACTAACCATACCAGCCAATTATCTATCTGCTACTGAAACACAGCCAATCAAATAACTTATCAGCAGCTACTGTGTGGTAAGATAACACCAACACTAGAACTGGCCAGCATTGAAAACAAGCCTGGGTACCTGGGCTTATATGCTATGGACAGTATAAATACTGCCTCAATACAAAAATATATTTAAAAAAACAACGAAAAAGTCAAAGTCAACTTCTTAAAAGAGTTAACCCATGAAGGTCCACTTTACTTCAATGTAAAGTACATTATAACGATCGACCTGGTGGTGGATCTATCTAGGGGGGGGGGGGGGGAAACCATCGGGTAACAAATAAAAAGGAGCATTGTTTAAATCTACAGAGCGACAACCAATGTCGACGCAGATAAAAGAAAGCTGCTGTGCTACTCTGTAGGGTGGGATGGGGTGAGACGCGATGAGGACTAATAATGGACCGGCTTAGTTACAGCCTTTGGCGAAGGGGGCGCCATGAGAGTTAATCACTATGTCTCCAGTAGTGACGTGACGCATTGAGTGACGTCACATTGTGCGTCAGTCAGGAAGAACGAGAGGTAGATCGATCTATGTAGAGCGAAGGGGGTTGTCAATCATATTACTACTAAGCACTAAGGTCAAGGTCACTTCTACTTCATTCCGGTCCTGTAGAAGGGCCTGTCGAAATGATGTCAGATTGCTAAATATAGACTGTTAGGTTTGTGCGTCCGACTGACTGGTTGTTTAAATATGCATCTGTTTGTCTGAGCGATTGGTTGTTTAAATTAAAGCTGAATAGTTCGATGATGCATCACATTTTTTTTAAAACCTAAATAATTATCTAGATTTGATTCTACGCAGCTACCTTAAATACTGATGCATTTCATAAGCATTTGTTGCCACATAGAAGGGAATACCGAGTCAATCTAATAGAACCTCTTACTCCAGAAGCCTATGGTGTCAAGAGTGTTGGCGTGCTTGCCAAATTTAATTTGACATGTTTACACTTCAAATATCTCAATAGTTAGCCATTTAAAAGAAAAGTTACTTGAAATCAAAGACCCTATAATATACCAAGACGGCTCACTCAGCCTGTACTGTGTAATCAAAATGATCAAACCCACCACTTGGTGCGCTGGCTGTTTTCTTGGTTACACAGGTAAATGTATATATGAATGTGAAAGATGTGTGATGATGATGATGCTGATGATGATGATGATGCTGATGATGATGTGTATTTGTTCATAGAAATTTCATATTGATGTGTATTCATAGCGTATCTCATGCATAATATTATCGTACGCTACGTACCGTAAAGAAAGACAACAAACATATATATATACAGTTGGATGAGTAATTTCTCTGGCTGGTACCCTCTAAAAGGCCCCTCCGTTTAATTATAAAGCAAATTTTCCTGCCGACTGGAGGCAGATACAGTGGGTGGCAGCCGCACGCAGCCCGTGCGCTGCAGTAACCGGATGCGGGAGCACAGTGCTGCCTAAACATTGAGCTGCACTGTCCCGCTGGAGCGTTTCACAAAAGACTAACCTACACTCTGCTTGAATAATATTTGCGTAACTAGTTACACGCCACATTATCGTACGCTACGTACCGTAAAGAAAGACAACAAACATATATATATACAGTTGGATGAGTAATTTCTCTGGCTGGTACCCTCTAAAAGGCCCCAAACCACCCCAAACCAGCTAGTTAATTCAGACCGCGAGTATCGTAGCGACTCTCATGTCTCTGGATAGCCTTCCAATCACCTCTCTCCTTTATTTCCAGTATCGAAGCACCACACATACGCAAGAATGTGGCCCCACCCCTCCTGAGACTATGCGTTGAAAATTCGGCCTGGTTCAGACCAGCCCTGTCACAAAGCAATCTCAACGATGACAAGTAGAAGGCGTAAGGCATCGAACCGAACCCTCTCCCCGCGGGAGCCTGAACGCATGGGCCTGGCCCCCGGCCTCGACTTCCCGGAAATGCATCTCCACCCAGTGTACTGCGCATAGTGCTCTGTCTGGTACCTTTGCCACTGGAATTAGGTGTACCCTTTCCCGAAACTGAATTGTCTTCGACTTCCTTACTCTCACTATCATACCCCATACATAGAATTCGAAATCCGATCGTAGTAGGGCTGTATCCGACTCGGTTACATGACACTTCCGCAGTAATGCCCGGAAAGATAACAGCATTGCTGCTCTTAGCACAACGTGCCCCCTTGTGTTAAGCATCCTGTTAAATATTAACCTTAGCTGTTTAGGCAACAGCGGTGTAGCCTGCCTAGGCATATCTCCGATACTTCGTCTAATACCTGCCATGCACTTCCTAAGCTTGTGGTTAGCGTAGTCGATCGGGTCCCATCCCAGATCTTTTAAGTGATTATTTAGCGCACTCAAGTACTGCCTGACTGAGTTATAACACATGCGTCTGGCTAGAAAGGAGATATACAGGCATGCCTGCATAGCTGAACATGGGTATGGCAACAGTTGATCAGCAAATATCTCACAGAACTCATGGTACGCTTTGACTTGGACAGATCTAGCCAACTTTGTAGATTCGGCATAGTGGGCATCCTCGTACCGACTGCACTCCAGCTTTAGCCTGGCCCAATCTGGAATTAACAGGAAAATAGTTCATGGCAACACATTGCTCGTGCGATGTCCGCATCTCGTATGCGGGCGATGTTCTTATATGCGTCCAATCTGCTTAGGCTGTCGCATATGACATTGTCATGCGTGTTTATATAAACCGACTGCACATCAAAATTGTGCGTGATGGACAACCAGAATACTAGTCTCAACCATGCCATGGTTGTCTTATTTCGGCTCCTACCCGAGTTGAGCGCTGCTCGCAACTGCGTGTTATCGGTCACGAAAATAACTGTTTTGTTTGCCCACTCATGGCCCCATCTGCGGACTCCCGCTAGGATCGGCCAAAGTTCTAGCACATTTATGTTATCTGTCCTACAACCCCCATCTTTCGCTGCCACAAAGTGGTGACCCAGCCACTTGTCCAGCGCCCTCGCCTTCTTTGCATCAAAGGCCCCTGCTAGCCAATCTCCCCCGTGCAGAGCACCGAACCCGTATAGCGACGCGTCGCTGTACACGGATATACATGGTTCACATGATTTAATTATTTTTGCTTTCCCGTTGAAAGCGCCCGCAAACTCCACCCACCATTTTAGGTCCATCCTGAACTCTTCGTTGAGCCTAACCTTGTGCATACTCTTTTTTACTGATGCGACTAGATCATATACCCTGCGCGAGAAGGTTCGACCTCCGTGGATCACCTTGCAGCAGTGCGCAAGCACCCCCGCAAGGCTCTCCAATTCCTTTTTTGACGCCTTCCTTTTCTGGAGGAACCACCGCAGCAATTCCTGCAGTTTCCCTAGCTTGTCTATGGGTAGCCTAAGTTCCATCCGGGTTGAGTCAATGTCTATCCCTAGGAAACGAATCACCCGCCCCGGACATATCAGCTTCCTGTAGCTTACGTAAAACCCCAGTCTACGTAATATTTTTACCAGCGCCCATTGGGCGTCCCTACACTCTTGTTCTGTTCATGACACCACGCAGAAGTCATCTAGGTAATTTATACAGTCCGGGTAGCCTTCCCGGACCATACAGCGTACTACCATGTCGCTCAATTTCGAGAATACGTAAGGGCTGCTGCTCAGCCCCATACATAAGCGATTGTCTCGCACATAAACAGTGCCCTCGCCAAAATCCCAAGCCAGACCTTGCTTCTCCCTGGAAGTCGGGTGAATATTCACCGCCCTATAAGCATTGCTTATGTCGACCGTTGCTAGATAATCCCCTGCCTGCAATAACTCTGTAACCGACTCTACCGAGTTGTAACTAAAATTGGCCCGACAGCCTTGGGTATGATCATTGACACAACAACCATCCGGACTCGAGCAGTCCACTATAGCTCTGAAATCGTCATTGCCCTTGGGCACTGCACCCAAACCATGAATACACGCACACGTTTATCAACAATGGTCAAGAGTTGGTGCTCAATTTCCACCTGCAATCTGCCGCTCATCCTAACCCCGACATCCCCTTTTGTGATGGAGCCGTAGTTGGCTTTATTGTAGGTGCTGTCACATGCTTCGTCGATAACCCTGAAGCCAAAGCATGAACCCCGTAACACATATTCCCAATCGGGATCGACATCCCCCCTACAGAAGCATTCTGAAAATACACGGCAAGGTTTTATTTGGGCAGGCGCCCCATCAATCAGATAAACACAGTCACATAACCCAATAATGCAGGCATTAAAGATGTCAATGTAACGATGAGTACAACTATGTTTACTCTCCATGTCCACTACCCACAATATGCAAAACAATTGTTCATTTTTGCTACGGTCTGGTTCCGGGCCGATTACCCTGAGCCAGTCCTCGTTGCGGTTAGTCAGATCTTGGTGCGAGACGCCAAACCTCCCCGAGGTGCGCCCACCCCTTCCTTCCCTATTGTTGTTGGTGGTGTCCCGACTGTGTTCACAACAACCTGCGGTCTCAGACACGAGATCCCCGACAGGCTGTGTTTGCATAGTACCCCTTTCATCCAGCCAAGCTCCGCGTCCCCCGCACTGATCGCCTTGATCGCTTCTTCCCGGTCTTGCGCTAATCCCCTTGTTGGGCTTAGCCGTCCCCTTCATCCGTGTGTGCACAGTGCTTAACCTGCCCGACGGCGGTTACTTCAGACAGATTACCGACGTAATCCCCCTCGGCCGGCGCCGACTCACTGCAACGGTTTGCTTTCCCACCTTCCACACACACGCTCCCGGCCACGCAACCATTTTTTGAAAGTCAGTATTTTTTCTGCGGGCAAGCATCCGCAACATGGCTCTTTCTGCGACAAGTCAGGCAATGATGATCCCATGAGCATTTGTCCCGTGTACAGCCTTCCTTATTGTAGTTATGAGCGAAACATGACCCTTTCACCTTCTGCGGGCCACTCGCCCTACCCTCACTCTCGCCCTTACTGTACACTGCTCTCGGCCTTTTCACATCCTTGTATGAGCGAGAATTGTCCATGTTGAAGTAAAGTAGTGATAGGCCATTGTCTCCCATTTTGAACGCCCGGAGCCCCTTCTCCCTGGCTTTTTCTCGAATGGCTCTATCATAACCCCGGTATGCGTCATCTGAATAATTGTTCGTTATTGCGTGCATGCACATGTACGCCAAGTGCCCCATGTATCCCATCAGTGCCTCTGTATCCATATCAGCCTTTATAGCTCTCTTCGAACCCCACACACAGGCCGCATACATCAATTCTTGAAAGTTCAGTTTGTTGACATTCTTCCTCCCCTTCGTATATTTATCCAGAGCAAACTTACTGCGTTTTTTGCGGCGACGCTTCCTCCTTTCCCGGCTCCTGTCCCTGCTACTGTCTGTGTCTGACGACTCAGACGACAAACTCGATGACGAGTCACTGCTTGGGCTTGTGTCTGGATCATTGCCGGCGTTCTCCTCGTTTCCACGTTTCTTGTTTCTGTAGGTACCTTTCCTTTTTTTCTTTTTCTTCTTTTCCTTCTTCTTCCTGTGTGCGCTGGATGACTTCGCCGGCTCACTGTCATCATCATCCGTATTTAACGCTCGCTCCAACTCTGCCTGTAGTTTTGCTTTACGCCTCTCCAACACCCTCTGCGCGAGTCTGCGTCGCAGTTCTAGCTCCTCCTCATCCGCTTCCACCTCTACCACACTCACAGCATTCCTCCACGGGGGTTTTAACTCTTTCACCTCCCCCAAGCTCATTGCCAGCATCTTATCTGTCGTCTCCTCCACTCCTCCGACCGCCCCATGACCCTCGTCCTCCTCCAGAAGTTCCGCCTTGGCCGTACGTCTTAAGAGTTTTGCCTTTATCACTTTACATTTTGCTCCTCGTGGCGCCTCGTGTTCATCGCCGCAACCTTGGCACACATCGATACCCATCTCACGGCCGCCTACTATCACCGACACACCAATAATAAGCTCCAGTACCCGGCTCCGGGTAGCTGTACCTCCTAGCCACGTTCAACCGACTGTTGCACGTGAAATAGCCCGACGCTGCAGACAGCTCTGTCTGGCACGTCCGACTCAAGCAAATTTTCCTGCCTACTGGAGGCAGATACTGTGGGTGGCAGCCGCACGCAGCCCGTGTGCTGCAGTAACCGGATGCGGGAGCACAGTGCTGCCTAAACATTGAGCTGCACTGTCCCGCTGGAGCGTTTCACAAAAGACTAACCTACACTCTGCTCGAATAATATTTGCGTAACTAGTTACACGCCACATAATTGGATGTGTTTACATGTGAAACACCAACCAGCAGCTGGGCTGATCAAACCCACCAGAAGGTGGCACTGCGAAATTTACATTACCATGGGAGAGATAGGGAGTGAGCTGTCTTAGTATTATAGGGTCTTTGTTCAAATTAAAGTAAGGTGGATTATAACTCTGAGAAGCTTCTCACAAGCTCGGTGTCAGTGATGCCAATTTGACGGTAATTTAAATTCAGAAAACAAAGTAATAAGCCCTGAAGAGCATATCAGGGAAGACGATTGTGAAATTACAAGCCAGTGTGCGCACAGGGTGGCTGGGAGCGAAATGGGGGTTGGGAGGGAGGGGGGATTGGGGCTGCGAGGGACGGGGATGATGTCTGGGGCCGTATGCACCAATCGGTGATAGGCTTAGCCGGAGTTAAGGCGCTAGCCCCAGTTAGCTACCTCAGGGTAGCGGCGGGTTGGAGAAATGTGTGAATCGGTATGCACCAATGTACTAGCCAGGGCGGATAGCTAACCGTGAGTTTATTTATAGATTTGGGAATTCCCTCCAGTCGACGATATGAATAACGCCGACAATGCAGTGGTGGCGTTAATATTGGTTCAAATTTAGGGTTAATTTGATTAAATTTCACTTATGGCGTATGTAATTCTGTTAAATATGACAGTATTTAATAGATTTGGGCCTAATATATTCCGGCCGATATGGCGTCGAGTCGACAATATGAATAATGCCGCCAATGCGGTGGCGGCGTTAATATCGGTTCGAATTTAGGGTTAAATTGATAAGATTTCACATATTGCGTATGTAATTCTGTTAAATATGACAGCACTGAATAGATTTGGGCCTAATATATTGCCGTCGATTCGGCGGCGGTGGCGGTGGCCATTTTTAGTTGACATTGGACAGTATGGACAGTATAGATATCGACGTTGCTGCGGAGGCGGCAATTTGTTTACTTTACATTCGTCGATTCGACAATATGAATAACGCCGCCAATGCAGCGGGGGCGTTAATAACGGTTCGATTTTATGGTTAATTTGAATAAATTTCACTTATTTCGTATGTAAATCTGTCAAATATGATCGGAGTGAATAGATTTGTGTATAATATATCGGCGGCTGCCACACTAACTGCACCGGATAGGCCGTAACCCCAACTCAGAAAGTGGTTTAGCTTAGCCTAGGCTAAATTCCGCGGTTAGCACTAGCTCCGATTGGTGCATACCAATTTCTCACATTTAGCCGTGTTGAGCTAGCCTAGCCACGGTTACGGCCCTAACACCGATTGGTGCATACAGCCCCTGGTGGCTGAGAGAGGGGCTGCATATCGGTACAGATCGATGTGAATTTCCAGAGAATCTGGAAAAGGACAATTTCTGAAATATTTCTCAGGGAGTCTCCTTTGTTATTATTTTGCTGGCTCTTAAAGTTGCATAGTCCGATGGTTTTGCGTTTCGGTAAATTTTTCTGATATAAATATATTAAATTAATCATTATGATCTACCTTATTTCTGGTAGAAGTAACTTTTATTTTAAATGGATAAGTTTTGAGATATTTAAAATTCCATCAAGTAAACTTAGTTCTATCAAATTGTCGCAGTGTTCCCTTCTATGTGGCAATAAATGTTGAGTATGTGCATCAATATCTAAGTTAGATATGTAGAGTCAAATCTATATCATAATTTTGGTTTTGAAAATGTGATCCTTCTTCGCACTATGAAGCTTTAAGTGGACGATGAAGGTACATATCACGTTCTGCAATCTTTGCACTGGGAAATGTATGAGGTTCCTTTTTCTTCTTCTAAAAGATCTTAAAGTTGCATAGTCCGATGGTTTAGAGTTTCTGTCATTTTCTGAGATAAATACATTAGATTGATCGCTATAGACTACCTTACTTTAGTTTGAAGTAACTTTTATTTTGGATGGTTAACTTTGGAGACATTTGAAGGACAACCATGCAAAATTAATTTTGGCACACATGCCAAAACTCTGACACCATAGGCATCTGCAGTGACAGGTTTTTCTTAAATTGCATCTGTATTCCCTTCAGTGTGATGACAAATGTTGAATAACTGCACCAGTATCTTAGTTAGATATGTAGAATCAAATCTAGGTGAGTGTTTAGGTTTTGAAAATGTTATGTTTCATTGGACTATGCAACTTTAAGAATTTGAGAGAAAAAAGCGAGGAAGAAGAAAGAAGAAAAACAAGAAGGTACCGGGGAGGAAAATGCCCGGTACAATGGACATTTCAAAGAGGAAAGGAATGAAGTAACGGCGGTCTGACTTCCCAGTGGGGCAGCACTATAAAGTTGCCATGAGTGTGCTCTGTCACAAGTCGGTGCATGTCCTGGTATAGCCTAGAGTCTTACTGGGGCATACAACTACACCAACCACCCAGCCTCCCCCGGCCCTCTCAGATGACTGTGGTTGGGCTCTTAGTCTTAGGCTCCCTTTTCCCTCCCCCCCCCCCCAACAATTTCTCTGACCACTACACATTGGAAGCCAACTCCTGACCACATGGGACCGTTTTCAGCAGTGCCCATACAGTGCTGCAGATTTGCAGCCTTCAGCACACCAATCGGACTGAAAACTCCCCAAAAACAAAAAACAGCCAGAGAGATATGTATGTGCATACTTATATCAGAGAAGTATGTCAGTTTCCAACATGTTCTAGTGTGGCATGCATTTGGGTGGTTAAAATAATTAAGCGGTTCCATCGCCTCTTTGTTAGTTCTGCATTGTGCAGATACCAGCAGGACTTGATCAATCAGCCGGCGATGCCTGGGTGGCGGAAGGGAGCCCTAGATCTATACGCCCTATGAGCGACTTTGCCCCCCCCCTCCTCCCCCTCCCCCTCCCCCACTCTCCATCCCTCTCCATTTCCTAACCCTGCTCTACTCCTACCCTTCCCTAACCCACCCCACCCCACCCCACCCTACTCTCCTTTGCCCCTACCCTACCCTACTCCTACCCTTCCCCCACCCCTACCCCTGCCTTACCAATACCCTCCTACCCTTAACACTATCATACCTCCTTCCCACACCCCTACCCGACCTATACCCTACCCCTACCCCATTCCTTGTCAAACCCCTACCCCAACCCCACTTTCGCGACCCACCCCCCTTCACCAACCCCCTTCTCACCCCCATCCTATCCCTACCCCCCGTCCCCCGCACCCACCCCATTTAATTGCCGTACGCTATCTATCTTCATCAGTCCCGACATGCAGCGCGGACACACGAACACCCGCGGCCTGCGGCGGGCTCTGGCTGGTTCCGCCTTCAGTGCGCGTGCGCGCGTTGCCAGTTGTGTGCGGCCAGACTTAGTGATTGAGCGTAAAGCAATTTTCAGCAGCCATCGCCGCTACACGCCCGCTGACGAGAATCGCCATTAAAGTTCACAATCGGAAACCGACGGCAGGAAATTAATGCAATTGTATGATTCCAAGTCGCCTCACGTCGCCGGTCGCGTTGCCATGGAAACTCTCCGCTTCCGACATAGGTCATTATGAAGTCCACTTCCGGATTTTTGTTGGATTGTTTTTTTTGCATGGATTTGTTTTTGCATGGATTTTTTTAATATATATATTATGTTTTATTTTATTTTATGACCACGTCTAATATGTAGGAGCGCCCATACACATTTCAAGGTTGCATTCACGCCGTTGCCTTAGCAGTTTTGTTTGTTGTTGTTTTACGTCCTAGCAACATCTAAGGTCATATCAGGACGGGTACCGACTTGTGACAGTGCGCACTCATGGCGACTTTTAGTGCGTCCATGGAAACCAGGCCGCCAGCACCATGACCTGGTATCCCCAGTCCATTTCCTGACATGAGCACACCATCCTTGCCCTATCCTAATAATGCCGAGCGCCTGGCTAGGAAGCGACAAGTATCAATTTTAAAGTCATTGGTTTGACTGGACCGGGACTCGAACCCACGACCCCACGAGCAGTAAGCGGGCGGCTCGTCGGGCTCGACGCGCGCAGAATAAAATGTCATTGTGGTGAGCGCAAATTCAATCAGGCCTGTTCAGTGCAGCGGCGGTTTCCATAATGAATCAAGTGGGGAGGGGCGTCCTTCCGCCTCATTTAATAGGCGGCCGTTATTACCATGAATACTACCGTTATGGTGGGGGAACAATGTAGACCTAGCGGTAAAGGAACAGAGCTCCCTGATGTGGTTAACTATAGCTTGCTAACAGTAATAGGGATCAGCGATTTTGCTACTTTCATATTATATATATATATCTTTATATACACATGTATACGTATATATTATATATATATATATATATATGTATATGGATAGTGATAATCCCGTTATCGCCTGTAATAAGCTCTGTAGTGCCCCCCTCTCTCCCCACCCCTATCCGGGGGAGGGGGTGGGGGTGGGGGTGGGGGTGGGGGTCCCGGCATGCAGCGCTCCACCCCCTCCCTGCGCGGGGCTTGACATTCCACTCGCTCGGAAGTTTATACATATACATATATATATATGTGCTCTATAATCTATTATGGGAATATAAACAAGGACACTACCACCGAGCAGTTCTCCCCCTCTATTTACTCTACACCTGAATGTCATGTGACTTAGCTAGTACCCACTCCTATTCATTGAGTTACTACTACCCAACCTGCTATGCCTAGCGTAGTTCCTGCATCCACCACTGCACTGCCACCTGTGAGTGGCTCATGACTGCATGATACCAGCTGCGCCTGGTCACTACCACTGCCGCTCCCGCTCAGCCGATCGTTGGGGACCAACAAATGTCATGAAAAACACAGGGTCGTGCTAAATCTGGGTTCAGGTTCCTGAATTAATTACCTTTGAATTAAAGAATTCTAGGTGCAATGAATCATTACGATATATCCGAATTCGCATTACATCAGTGCGCATTGTATCGGACCTTCATTGTAAATATATACAGATATATCTGTATGTATATACATATGTCATGAAAACAGTAAGCCTTCCATGGTTTATTTCCCATATTTGATAATGTGATATTGCCCTGTTTGTGTGATTATTATATAATGAGACTGTCTCAAAAGGTGCTAAGCAATATGGGACAAAACTTTGTCCATTGTAACGATCAACATACTATCTGCTTATGCATTTTTCTCAGGATAAGCTGATTTGTTTTTTACATGGTGTTTCATAATCCCAATAGAATAGATATTCATTTAAAGCAAATTTCTTGTGTTTTCAGTGTAACTGTTTCTGTGCTGTTTTGTATTAATCATTACAATCGGGGGGGAAAGAAGAGTTATCACCTTTTGAGACAAGCTCATATATATAACATTGTATTTCCACCATTTTGACCGAATGAAGCACCTCTCGCTTTTATTTCAGACATGATCAGTCTCTCTCTTCTCCATCATTAGATGACAGTTCTTATAGAACAGCTCACACGGCTTTCTTCCTCCTCTCGCATGCCTTGGTTTCCAACATCATTTGTAATATCAGTTCCTCGTAGTTTACAACCACTCTTGCGTCAATCTCATTTGAACGGAGCCCCGAAGCTGTCATTATTGTGGTAGCGTCGTTTCTAGCACTGCTTACTTCTGGATTAAGACATGGTATATTTTCAGATAAGTCTTCCCCTGTTTCCTTACATGGTGCCCTTTTTTTTGCTAGCTTTGCCCGTCTGTCAGATTCTCCTTTGCTTGCAGCATGCTCCTCCCGACATGATTCACATAAATTTGATGGCATCTTTGATCCGAAATTGTGCAATTGGATTAAAACAACAAATGCTGGTATAATCTTCCATCTGGTGCTGTGGCTCGGTGCAAAACGCAGGCTGTGATGTTCTCTTTGAGTATCCAATAGCAATTAGAGTGCTGACCAGGCTGCTACATTGCTTGAGCATTGAACTTAACACTTTCACATTTAGACTCCATGGTAAATAATACATGTATATATGTATATACATTAAACTACACACAGTATAAGCCATTATACGAGTATAATAAGGCCGGAAGCTTCCATCTGCTCCCCAGCCCTATCTCCTCCCCCAGTCATCGACTGGAGGAGCCTGCTTAACCTAGAAACGTCCATCCTACTCACACTCAGATCCGTTGGGGGGGGGGGGGGGGGGGGGGGGGGCGGCGCGCCACACGTCTGTGCTCGCCCCACTGCCCCCCCCCCCCCTACATACACTCACTGTACCGCCGGAATATGCATATGTATAGTTGGGATATATATCATATATATATATATATATATTCATATATATATTTATTTGTTGTTGTGCGTCATAGCAACATCTAACTTAGATGCTAAGGTGATATCAGGACGGGGTATACATATATAAGTATAGTGATATGATTCCCAGGGGCAATAAGTATCGTTCTAGTATGATGCCACATAAAGTAGCATCCAAGAGTACACTTAGTCTGGCTGTTTTATACCAAACGCCGTGTCTAGAGGCAGTAAACTATCATAGAAATCAACGGGTAGTTTGCATAATAGATTAAACGTCACATATATATAACTATTGTTATTACGACGCCTGACACTCTTAAGTAAAAGAAGGTGCAACATATGCGTCCTTGGAGAGTACCTTTGTCAGGTAACACTAAAAAGCCACCCACCACCCAGGATATTATTTTTAAGTTGCATAGTCCAATGAAAACATCAAATTTTAAAAACCACATCAGTGATCTAGATTTGATTCTAGATATGTAAGTTCAATTCTGGTGCACTTATCAAACATCTGTCACCACATAGAACGTAATACCGATTTAATAGAACCTGTTACTCCATGAGCCTATGGTGTTAAAGTGTTGATGTGCTTGCCAAAATTAAGTTTGTATGCTTGCACTGAAAATATCTCAAAAGTTAGCCAATTAAAATTAAAATTATTTTAAACTAAAGTAAAGGCCCTGTCACATTACGGCGTATGGCGGGAGCGTATTGAAAACCTACGTAGGTCCTGCGCGTGCCGGCCTATGATGACATTTGGTGACCTTTCGGGTGGTTTTGAGCGTATGTGGAACCTACGAGGAGCGTACGAGGAGCGTATGAGGAGCGTATGGGAGCGTATGGGATCGTGCTGTGACATTTTTTGACAGTATGGGCCATACGCCCTCATAGGTCGGGTTTTTTTGAGCATGCACAAAAGAATTTGGACGGACGGATTTATGAAAGCGTATGACGGCGTATGCCTCATACGCTTCACATACGCCAGCATCTGGCGGCATCTGGCGGCGTATGAGTAGCGTATGAGTAGCGTATGCGTAGCGTATGAGTAGCGTATACGGCGTATGCCGACGTATATGACGTAACGCGCTTACGCCGCCATACGCTCCTGCAAAAAACCCTAATGTGACAGCCCCTTAAGGTAGATTATAAGGATCAACTTAATATATTTATCTCAGAAAATGACAGAAACTCAAAACCATCGGCGTATGACGTTCTAAAGTTCCATAGTCCGATGGTTTTGCGTTTCCGTCATCTTTTGAGATAAATGTATGAGGTTGATTGTTGTAGCTTATCATACATTATTTAGAAAGGTCAATCGTATGGATTGTGCTAGTCTCAATAACATAATCTGAAATTATCCATGAAACAATAACAAAAAGTTATGGTACACATGAATATTCCCCTGCATTATCAAATAATGTACCATATATATATATGCTATATTTATATATATGTATATATATGTATATATACGGCTATATATATGTATATATATGGCTATATGTGTATATATACGGTGATGCACAGAATCACTAATTACACTGCGACCATATGGGCGTCTCAGAATGTTCCCGCGTGTTGCTATGACAACCACAACGCGCTGGGAGTCGTGAACATGGCGCGCATGCAGAGCAGACGATGTGCAGCTGACCTTTTTACTAAAGTAAAACAAGAAAACCTTTGAGCCGTTTTGAGGGCAGCTGGTCTGTAACACCTCATATAGTTAGCTAAATAAATTCTAACAATTATTAATAAAGTTTCCCTTTTTACGAAAATTTGTTTCCCTCGGTCACAAATATATAATTGTGAGCTTTTTAATTTAATGAGTGTCTATTGGCACATACTTGATTATCTGCTTTTACGTGTAAAAGTGATGGTTTGAACAAAAAAATCCCATTTCTCGCCATGAATATGGCCTATGCTGCCGACACGCTGTAAAGCAACCACCAATCAATCAATCGCAGCTGGTGAAATCTCATCCCGTGTTGTTCTATTTACCTTCTCGGACTCTTGCAGGTTTTTGTTTTTGTTTTTTACAACGGCGCTGCGGACGCGACGAAATGTTTGCTCATTTCGTAGGACTGTTGGATGGGTGATCAGCAAACAGCTATCGGAATGTGAACAGCAAACCTGCAGCCGTGATTCCCACCCAAACTTCCGTCGTGCGCTACCCGCAATGCTGTCAAAGCACGCGCACAACTCACTCAATCACCCCCTTCCACCCGACACCGGATGCGGTGGACTAATCGGTAGTGCATAGGTTTCCCGCGTGACACGTCGGGAGTTCGATCCCCGGTCGAGTCAAACCATTGACTTACAACATTGATACTTGCTGCTAAGGCAAGAACTGGTTGGCTCAATGTCAGGATAATGTGACTGAGTGGGATATCAGGTCATGGTGCCGGCAGCCTGATCTCCCAGTGAGGCAGTTCTATAAAGTAGCCATGAAGGCCCACTGTCACAAGTCAGTGCCCATACTGATATGACCTTAGATGTTGCCAGGATGTCAAACTCCAAAAAACAAACCAAACAAACAAGCTTCGTAGCCTGCCGCTTGGCATTATTAGGATAAGGCAATGACTGGCTGGCTCAGGTTGGTTGGTTGTTGGAGTTTTACGTCATGACAACATCTGAGGTCATATCAGGACGGGGGTTCGCTCAGTGTCAGGATGAATGTGACTGAGTGGGATATCACTGTTATCAGGTCATGGTGCTGGCGGCCTGGTCTCCCAATGGGGCAGCACTATAACGTCACACTGAGGGCACACTGTCACAAGTCGGTACTCGTCCTGGTATGACGTTAGATTTTGCCAGGATGCAAAACTCCAACAACATCCGCCCCACACACGCCTCCCTCACCCACTGTTTTTTTCTTGCCACCCCACGGCATATGTATATCAACCCCACTCTCCTCAAATCTGTCCCCTCCTCCAACATCCAATGAATGCATAAGGGTCACAGTGATACTGATAGTCATGTTTACTTTGAAACAGCCAGGCAACAAGACAACAACAAAAATGGGAGCAATTGCAGCTGGATGCGTTTTGTAGTTCCTGCTACAATGTTGTGAAGTGTTGGTGAAGGCACAGTTGCTGTAGGCCGCTCCACGAAATGATTTCATTAGGCCGCCCACCGGGGTCACGGTCAATGTCAGTGACCTTCAATTCTAAATCCGGTGACGTCCACTCCACCCAGGTGCAGATCCCATCTGTGTTGGTCTGTGTCGGTGTGTGGGGCAGAGGGAGAGAGCTAGGGATAGAGAGGAGGGCAGGGAGCGGGGGGGGGGGGCAGGGGGAGGGGGAGGGAGAGGAGGGAGGGAGAGGGGGGAGGGGAGGGACAAAGAGGGAGGGAGGGGAGAGGGGGAACAGGAGGGAGAGAGGGGTGACAGGAGGGAGAGAGGGGGAGGCAGAGAGAGGGAGGCAGAGAGAGGGAGGGGAGGAGGAGCGAGAGATAGGGAAGGAGAGGGAGAGAAGGAGGGCGAGGAAGGGAGGGAGAAAGAGGGGTGGGGTAGTAAAGGCTTGACGGGTGTGGGTTCTGGTAGTGGTAGGGTGTGTCGGGGCGGGGAGGGCGGGGTGGGGGTGGGGGTGCGACTGGTCCCAATACGCCGCTTCTGACTGAACTGGATGGAGCTGGGACTCGGCGACCGGGCACGGTGGCATAATTGGTAGGGCTCGGGCCTCGCGTGTGGAAGGTTGGGAGTTCGGTTCCCGGTCGAGTCAAACCAATGACTTTGAAATTGATACTTGTCTCTTCCTAGCCTGGCGTTGGCATTAATAGAATAGGGCAAGGGCTGGTTGGCTCAGTGTCAGGATAATGTGAAACATCAGGTCATGGTGCCAGCAGCCTAATCTCCCAGTGAGGCAGTTCTATAAAGTAGGCATGAAGGCCCACTGTCACAAGTCGGTACCCATCCTGACATGACCATAGATGTTGCCCGGACGTGAAACTCCAACAAACAAACAGATTCGGCGTGCTTACAAGTTACATGTCCGGAAGTAGCGCGATTTCCTCTCCCAGGTTTTAAAGTGGCATAGTCCGATCGGTTTGCATTTCTTCAATATTTATTGGGTGGGTGAGTGGATGGGTTAGTGAGTGGGTGTGGTTGGGTAAGTGAGTGGATGGATGAGTGGATTAGTGAATGTGTCGATGGGTAAAGCCCCAGTCAGACCTCACCGGATTGAGGAACTGGATAGAAAATGGAGACTGTCTGGTGAAATACGGCAATGTACGGTTTATATATGGTTGGCATCCAGCATGTCCGTTATTTGTCCAGTGGTGTCCTGTGGTGTCTGGCTGTGTCAGGTACAAGTTTTGAACATGCACAAAACTTATACCGGACACCGCCGGACTGAGGTGTATGGTTGGTGTACGTTTTGTCCGTTTCATGTCTGTTACTCATCCGTTAGGTGTCCGGTTTGTATCCTGAAGAGTGTGTTGATGGTACTATGGGAATTCGGTCCGTCAGTTTTTGGCGCGTCCGTGAACAGTCCAGTAGGTGTCCGGTTGTTGTCTGGTTGGTGTCCGGTTGGAGTCCGGTCCGTCCGTTTGACATTCGGTTGCCGTCTGGTTCTTGTCTGGTGCTCGTCCATTGGCTATTCGTTAATGTACGTTTCTTGTCCATTTAGCATCCGTTTCGTGTCCGTTTCGTCCGGTGACGTTTCAACAGTTCAACACCGAACACCACCGGTGGGAGGGAGGCCGGTGTTGTCCGGTACTCAGTCCGGTAAGGTCTGACTGGGCCTTCAGGTTGTCGGTGAATGAGTGGGTTGGCGGGTGCGTAAGGCAGTGGGTGAATGGGTTGGTTAGTCACACTATTGGAGTGACAGAGGTGGTGGATGGGTAGTGGGTGGGTGATTGAGGTGTGGTGAGCATGGGCGTGCATGATGGCCTTGAAGGGTGAATGTACGCGTACGTGTCACGGAGAGAGGAGTGTATCCACGGTGGGAGAGAGTGGGATGAGGGGAAGGGGAGGGAGGGGGTAGAGGGGTTCAGGGTCACTTTCTGGAACAGTGGGATGGGGGGGGGGCAATGAGTGACGGGTTGGTGAGGGGGCAGATGCCTGCTTAGTGTCCGTGCACTGATTGTGAAGGCTGCAATGGACGCCCAGTAAAAAA
Source organism: Branchipolynoe longqiensis (assembly GCA_030323885.1). Taxonomy (NCBI): domain Eukaryota; kingdom Metazoa; phylum Annelida; class Polychaeta; order Phyllodocida; family Polynoidae; genus Branchipolynoe; species Branchipolynoe longqiensis. The sequence continues at coordinate 29,397,062 of CM059191.1, forward strand.
AAAGGCAGGTGATTGGCGATCGGGGATGAAAGATCTCCGCAATTTCGCTGATTTCCACCATTTTTGTTATTTATTGATTATTGGTTAGTTCGAATTTCGTTCTTATATGACCTTATATGTTGGTAGAACATACAACCCCCCAAATAATGAGTTAGGTAGGGCGATAGAGAGGAACCCATCATACATTAATACGCAGCTTCCGCTAGTCCTACCGCGGCAGACCCACTTTAGGCTGCCTGAACCAGGCCAAGTCAAAACCTCACTCATATCGGCTCAAGTCTAGGCTATAACCTCCACAACGTTTTGTAGTGTATGTTGCATAATCACGTCAGTAAATCTGCAAAGATTGGCTCTGGAGTTGTGTGGTCGGCAGTCAGGGACTGCTTGAGCAGCCTGGACAATTGTGTGCGGTGTAGCCCATTATTAAATGAGAATCTGGTTAAGGATGTCTGGTCAGATGAGAGACTACTGCTTGAACAGCCTGGAATTCGTCATACCCTATCATCCCAGTAGGATTGTGTACCATTTACCCCTATTCCCTATAGTAACACAGATAGCCTTGATATACCAGGCCAGGAGATCCTCCAGTGTGTAAATCAAGTACACATGTGTTTCCCGTGGGCAACATGATTTTTTTCTTAGATTAATGTACGCCCATCTCCAGCATCCTCCACCCCTCTTCTATCCCCCCCCCCCGCCCCACACCCCCACCCCTCTACTTCACCCTACCCTAACTTGCCCACACACCAGTCCTCCAGTAAACCTCTGCCCATCCCTCTACACTATCATCTGTACCACACCTCAACTATTAAACTTAGTGCGCACAACTCCACACCTGTCTACTCTACTCTGCACTCTGTCACACTACCCTATATTATTCCTCAGTATTCCAAACTACTCCACGCTTCTCCACACTGTTCTGTAACTAATATCCCGAACTAGTCGACCCTATTTCAAACTAGGCCAAACTACTGAACACTACAGAAAACTATTACTAACTAGTATAATGTACACCATGCTACTGAACACGTATGTGCAATTCTGCACACTCTGGTCGACCATAAGCTCTACTCTACATTATCCCACAACCGGACGTGGTGGCCGAATCGGTAGACTGCAGGCTTCCCGTGCGTAAGATCGGGAGTTCGAATCCCAACCGAGTCAAACCAATGACGTACACAATTGATACTTGTCACTACTTACTAACTTAGTCTGGTGCTCGCATCAATAGGATAGGACAAGGACTGGTTAGCTCAGTATCAGGATCCTGTGACTGAGTGGGATATTGGGTCGTGGTACTGGCAGCCTGTTCTCCCAGTCAGGCAGCACTATAGAGTCACCATGGGTGAACACTGTCACAAGTCCATACCGGTCCTGAAATGACTTTAGATGTTGCTAGGACGTAAAACCCAAACAAACAAACCACATTAATCCAATTTCCATACTGCACTACTGGATACTCCTTAACACTAACACCACACTACTCCACACTAATACTATCCAGCAATCCATGCTGCTGAACACTCAGGTACACAGTCCGCACTTGCTATCTGGACCGCACTTCGTCCACACCTCTCTCTATCTCCTCTCCGCTGGCCTTGCTCCTCCTTGATAGGTCTGAAAAGAGTTCCAGGAGGGGGAGCCCGCCAGCATTTCACTTTCTACTCTTACTCTGCCGTGTCTATGGCTCGCTGGTTGGTCACCATAGAGCAAATATACATGGTCCTTTGACTCAACTCTCCTCATTTCTCTTTCCTAGACTCTACCCTTTCTATTTCTCCCAGGCATACTTCTCCCCTGTACCTTTACGTTTCTCTCGCTTTGTTCTCGTTGCTGGAACCACCGCTGCACCCATCTTTACCCGATCTTCCTCAAAACCCTTGCTGCTGTCTGCTGGATACAAGTGCTCAACTGCCGCTGGACCGAAGAGATTCGGGGCCGCCCCAATGCTTCACTGTTACAATGTTGTAAAGATGTCCCCAGCTTCTACAACCGTCCCTACTGAAGATTACTCTTCAACCAAAGATTGGGCCAATTTATCGGAGCCTCTCTATAATGTTGCAGTTCTGCAAGCAGCAACCGTCGAAAGGTTACAAACCACCCCAAGCAAGCAAGCACTCATGTACACTACTCCACATGCTCTCACACTACACAACAGTACATTATCCCCACATTGCAGTATCCCCACACTGCACTACATTATCCCCACACTACACTATTGAACACGCCTCTACACTACCCCACATCACCACAACGTCCTGAACATGCACCTTCCAAACTCCTGAACATGCCCAAGCCCCACCTACCCCAGCCATCCTGATCACCTCTAACCGACCCCACTTTACCATCTTCCTTGGTATGCCCCCCCCCCCCCCCACACACACACGCTCACACATGTACACTTGACCACCATCCGTACTACATCAAACCAAACACCGCCCGCCCTACACACACACACGGCGTACACTTCGCCACATTTACCACACACGCATGCGCATATCACTCGCCTTACTACGCCACCCTCAACGCCCCACCCCAATAGGCGCCCCCCCCCCCTAACACATACACTCACACCTTATCACTATCGTTACTATGCCACGCCAAGGGCCCCTCCCCACCCCAACCCCCATTCACACGGCCGCAGACTTCACCACCAGCCTTACTACCACCACACCCTCGCACCTCCCGCACCCCTCCACCTCCAATGAGCTCACTATCAATACACATCTACCGCCACGTACACACTCATATACACTCACATACACACCATTAGCCTTACTCACCATCATCGTCAATCCCTTGACTGTGAGAGGTATTGCGGCACTACAAATGACTTTACAACGCATTTTCTCCACTTTTCCCTCTTCTCCACTGCCCTCTGGAATTTGCTGAACTCCAGGCCTGCCCATTCCTTGATACAGTCATCATGATACTGTCGGTCGCGATGCCGACAAAGACTGCTTTCATTACTTGACTGCCACTCTCCATTTAGCTCTCTGCTGTGAGAGTGATGTCCATGAGTCAGTCTTAATGTCTCTCAGCTTCAGGTTTACATTTCATGACAGCTGCCTGCAAAAGTGTTGCAGTGCTGCTGGCTTTTGGAAGTTACCATCGGCACTCTCTCGGGGAGCAAATAGAGGTTTCACACCGGCAAGAACATGTCAAGACAGGTGCGAAACTATTTGTCCCTGCAGTGGCTGGTCGGGAGATGTTGGGAGTTCCATACATCAACCGACCTGAATGCTGCCACAGTGACATGGTTTTCTGTTTAGGGTTTGCTCCCTTAGCCTTCGGTTCTGTCAAGAACCTGTACCACAAGGCAGTGGTTTACAACTCTGCAGGGCAGGGGCGTCAAACTCCCTGAGGTGTTGCAATACCTGCAATACCTGCATGATCTTGATACAGTACAACCCCGTTAAACCAAGTTCGGTTAAACTAACCGATCGGTTAATCCAAACTTTTGTCGGCGGCCCACCAAAATACTACCCTTAATCCATCTTATTTTATTCCCCCCTTCACTGTGCCTATCCTTGCTACACCACATCGTCACCATCAATCCCTTAACTGCGAGGGTCGATGGGAAATCACAGATCACTTTCCAACCAGTTCTCTTCATTGTTCCCTGTTCTCCACTTCCCACTGGGACTTGCCGAACTCCAGGCCTGTACATTCCCTGATGTTGTCTTCCCACCACTCCAAAACACCGCCGAATGAGATGAGCGTCCGTCTCCCGTTTTGGTAGATCCTGGTAGTCGAACCCTGGTCGAGTCAAATTAATGACTTAACAAAATTAATTATACTTGTCCTTCCTAGGCAGGTGCTCGGCATTATTGGGTTAGGGCAAGGGCTGGTTGGCTCAGAAAAAAAAAGCTTGTTTTATTTAAAGACTCCTCTAGAGCACATTGATTTTTATCACTGGCTATTGGACGTCAAACATATATCATTGTGACATATTTCTTTGGAGGAAACCTGTTGCCACCACATACTGACATATGCTACTCTTTCCGATAAGCAGCAAGGGTCTTTTTCTTTTATATGCACAGACAGGACAGCACATACCAGTCTTTGATGAACTAGTTGTGGACCACTAGGTTGGAATGGAAAATAACCCAAACTGCAGGTTGGCTCAGTGTCAATGTGACTGAGTGGGATATTAGGTCATGATGCTGGTGGTCTGGTCTCCCAGCTAGGCAGCACTATAAAGTCGCCATGAGTGCACACTGTCAAAAGTCGGTACCTGTCTTGATATGACTTTAGGATGTTGCTAAGACGTAACACTCCAACAACCAACCACCGCTTCCCGTCTCTGCCACTCTCCACGCCTACCCCCCCCCCACACACACACACCACACACCCACACACCCACACACCCACACCCCCCATCACCAACACACGTTGGTGATGGGGGGTGTGGCGAGCCCGGGGCGTATTCGCGTCACTCGTGCGCCCGAAGGCGTGGCGATCGTGTTACTGCTTGTGCCCGGCCGGCCTCGACCATGCTGTGCCCACACCGGACAAGACGCAGCTCCGTTGACGTCAGCGCAGGGCGCGGCGCTCGGCTCGTCTTACCGGCCGCCGCTCGCCGCACGGCCGGGCTAATACAGATAGTGTTCATGTCCTTACATCCCATGAGGACATCGTCCGAACACGGCGAGCAGTTTCGCCGACAAATACTCAGCTTCCATAGCGAATATCAGCTCGACTTCTGTCCTCCTCTCTTTTTGTCCTCCCCCTCCTCTGTACTTCCCTCCCCTTCTCCCTGCCCCCCCCCCCCTTCTCCATCCTTCCCTTCTTTCTCCCTCCCCTTCTTCCTCCCCCACTCTCCCTCTCCCACATTCTCCCCCCCTCCCGCTTCTCTGACCTTCCCTCCCCTTCTCCCTTCCTCCTCTTCTCCCTGCCTCCCCTTCTCCCCATTCTCCTCTTCTCCCTCTTTCCACTTCTCCCTCCTTCCCCCTTTCTGCCCTCCCTCCCATTCTCCTTACCTCTCCTTGTCCCTCCCCCTACTCTCCCTCCCCCTTCTTCCTTCCCCCCGCTTCTATGTCCCTCCTTCCCTCCCTCTTTCCCCTTCGCTCACCCTATTCCCTCCCCCCTCCCCTCATTCTCCCTTTCTCACTGTGTGTATCTCTTCTCTCGCGTTATTGATATGGACATCTACGTATCAATGTATCACCGCATGTAACATTCTTCGCGCGCTACTCACGTCGATCATGTTGCGAGTTGTCCAGCTTCTTAAATTGCATAGGCGTAATACTAATAGTAATATCCAAGATAACAGACAGCAAGTGAATATGCCACAGTCAATATCCATCGGGTAGTGTTGCATAGGGATATATATATATATATATATATATATATATGTATACATTAAAACTTCCCTAACCGACCACCTCCACAAATCGACCACTTCCCTATTTCGATCGCATTATTTGTGTCCCAACAATACCATTGTAACCATATTGTAACTCCCTAAACCGACCACCTCTGCAAATGGACCACTTAAAGTCGGTCCCAAGGTCGGTCCATTTAGAGAGGTTTTACTGTATATATATATATATATATATATGTATACAGTAGAACCTCCCTAACCGACCACCTCCACAGATCGACCACTCCCCTATATCGATCGCTTTATTTGAGTCCCAACAATACTATTGTAACCATATTCTAATTCCCTAAACCGATCACCTCCCTAAATGGATCACTTAAAGTTGGTCACATGTTCGGTAGATTTTGAGAGGTTTTACTGAATATGTATATCTATATTAAATATATCTATATGTATATATGTGTGTATATATGTAAATCTACTCTCAACTGTCTTCTGGTTACAGAAAAAGAGAGCGCCCTCGTCTCCGGTTCAAGGATACCATCAAGAGAAACCTGAAGCTGAGAGACATTAAGACCGACTCATGGACATCACTCTCACATCAGAAGGCTAAATGGAGAGCGACAGTCAAGTAATGAAAGCAGTCTTTGTCGCATCGCTCTCCTCCTCTGTATTTCAGCATCAATGTGTCCATCACTTGATATAGTGCTTCCGAGGTAGGTGAATTCTGGAACAGAGGTCAGCTTGTTTCCGTCAACCATGATATCCTCGTCTCGGGTTCTTGTAGAGTTGCGTTGGTACAGCACCTCCGTCTTCTTGATGTTAATCTTCAGGCCAAACTTTTTTTATGAATCAGAGAAAGCATCCACTATTTTCTGGATCTTTCAACAGAGTGGGCAACCAGTGCACTGTCATCTGCGAATAGCAGCTCTCTCAATTATGCAGCTGTAGCATCACAGAAAAGAGATAGCTAAGTTGGAATTTAGTTTTACTCACAATAGTTTACAATATGGTGCACTATTCCATCAAATATTAGTCCGGTTCATTCTCGATAATATACCGGGCCTGGTGGCCGAATCGGTAGAGCGCTGACCTCGCGTGCGGGAGATCGGGAGTTTGGTTCACAGTCAAGTCAAACCAAGGAATTATACAATTTATACTTGTCACTTCCTAGCCTGGCACTCGGCATTAATAGGATATGATAAGGACTGGTTAGCTCGGTGTCTCGAAAATGTGAATGAGTGGGATTTCAGGTCATGTTACCAGCAGCCTGATTTCCCAGTGGGGCAGCACTATAAAGTCACCATGAGTGTGTACTGTCCTGATATGACCTTCGACATTGCCAGGACGTCAAACTCCAACAACCAATCCTCGATAATATCATGAAGGGAACACATCATTTGTCACTGAACCCAAAGCTGGCAACAGCTGCAGCAATAGACCTATTTCATATGACATCAGCATAGATATCTAGGTCAGCGCACGCGCTGCTTGGCTGCAGGACGACAAACGGTCACACTACAAACTCAATGGCTATGAGCAATCTTCATACAAAAAAAGTGAAATATCTCTAAAACCACACAACTTAGAAACAAATTGCTTGGAACACATATAGAAAATATATTCAATGAATAGATTATATTAAATTTATAAGGTTAGGGTTCTGCATATCTATTAATTTTGAATAAAATTGATGTTTGAACTGCGCATATCGGCAAACTCAATACATTGTTAAAGGCTGTGAGCAATCTTCATACAGAAAAAGTGAAATATCTCTAAAACCACATTACCTAGAAACAAACCAATTAGAACACATATAGAAAACATATTTACCAAACAGATTATATTAAATGTATAAGGTTAGGATTCTGTATTTCTATTAATTTAGAATAAAATAGACGTTTTGCACTGCCTCATACCAGCAAACTCAATGCATTGTCAATGGCCATGAGCAGTCTTGAATTATCTTCACACAGAAAAAGTGAAATATCTCTAAAACCATACCATCTAGAAACAAACCGCCTGGTAAACATATAGAAAACATATTCAACGAATAGATTAGATTCAATTTATAAGGTTAGGGTTCTGCATTTCTATTAATTTTGAATAAAATAGACTTTTTGCACTGCGGTGTACTGGCAAACTCAATGCATTGTCAATGGTGGTGAGCAATCTTCATACAGAAAAAGTGAAATATCTCTAAAACCAAACCACTTAGAAACAAACTGCATGGAACACATACAGAAAACATATTCAACGAACAGATTATATTAAATTCATAAGGTTTGGTTTCTGCAATTCTATTAATTTTGAATAAAATATACGTTTTGCACTGCGCGTACCGGCAAACTCAATAGCAGTGTGCCTTCGTTCTGCAGCCAAGCTGCGCACGCATACACAATGTTTATGAACATTGAAAGGCGTCTATACCTACCCCAGGGAGAGGGATCCCCCCCTACATAGCCAACCCTGGATCAGCGTAGTATCTACATTCTCACACTTCTAGTTTCAATACTAAAGCTGCATAGTTCGTTGAAAACATCAACATTTCAAAACTGAACCAATTATCTAGATTTGATTCTACATATCTAACTTAGATACTGGCACACTTATCAAACATTTGTTGCCATATAGAACGGAATATAGGGACAATTTAATAGAACCTGTTACTGCAGAAGCCTAGGGTGTCGGTTCGGCATGCTTGCCAACATTAATTTTCCATGTTTGCACTTCAAAGATCTCAAAAGTTATTAATTTTAAGTTGCATAGTCCATGGTTTTGAGGTTCTGACATTTTTCTGAGATAAGTATATTAAATTGATCATTATTATCTACCTTACTTTAGTTTGAAGTAACTTTTAATTGAAATGGCTACCTTTTGACATATTTGAAATTCAAACATGTGAAAATAATGTTGGCAAGCACGCCAAAACTCTCATACCATAGGCTTCTGCAGTAACAGGTTCTATTAAATCGACTCAGTGCTCCCTTCTATGTGGCAACAAATACTTAATAAGTGCATCAGTATCTAAGTTAGATATTTAGAATCAAATGTAGATAATTGGTTTGATTTAGAAAATTTGATGCTTCATTGGGAGGTTTAAATAAACGTTACTTCAAGCTAATGTAAGGTATATTATAATGATCAACGTAATATATTTATCTACGAAATTAAAATGACAGCCTTTCAAAACCATCAAACTATGCGCCTTTAATACAAATAAAGTTAGGCTTAAATGAGCTGCGGAGACCGTCGAAATAGGGAAACAATATTAATCCTGTGATTTAATAATAATCAATTTGTTATTAGAGAACTCATACATTCAGTGTTTATGTATAAGCATACATGTACATACATATAAGCTCAACATTCTCTCAGTGACTAACTGATCCAAGGTTCAAAGTACCTCACAGGCCTGTTGGTGGCGCTGCGGATCGAACTCGGCAGCGAATAATCGGTCCCACCTGACTGGTCTAATATATTTCATTTAAATAATATTACAACTCACAACTAATAACTCCTTCGCCAGTCTATATGGGCATAATAGATAAAACAATATAGGTGATGTATAAGCGTTATGTGAGTATAAAGGTGCAAAACGGAATGTTCCCTATATGATCACCCATATGTTGTGTACGACTTTATGGGTGACCCCTTTTCACAGTTGGGTGAGGTGGCTCCACCACCGCCAACCCTACCAGTGGCGCGAAAACTGTCACTCATGCACTGGAATGTTTATATATATATATATATATATATATATATATATGTGATGTATAACGCATTATACAAGTATAAATACAAGGGTATTATGTACACACATGCCTGTGCAGTTGACGGAAATGCGGGAGTCTAAATATGTGTTAGTTCAGCGGCGAATTTGAGACTCCATATATACACAAATAACATTCAAAGTGGTTTTAATATTGACCCTTAATGGATGGTAATTTAAGTGCCCGTAAAACCCCACTCATCTCCCAAAGAGCTGCTCATATGTCGGTTCTGTGAGATTGAGTAGCTCGCCCGGCCCCGAAGCAGGTGCACACTCCCTCTTCTAAATACGCTAATGGACACATTCCTGTCGGACTCGGTTAGTTCTCTGAGCACACCGCTGGGGACCATAAATATTCTCCACCTAGGCCCATTTACAAATTGTATACTAGCATATGTCGTTGCACATAGCTGTGCATGCAGGGGAATGTCTACTATGCAGTAACCGCTGTTTGTGTATGTAAACCCGGGAAAACTCCTTTTGGTGCATATTGCACTAGGTTTGTCTTAAAATAAATCTTCTTATGTATAGGTGTTCGCTATATATATCAAGAGCTCTTTTACAAAACGTAATAAGCCCCAATCAAAAAAATGAGCTTGCAATACCAATGTCGAGCTTATATATCTTTCTTTGGGAAAGAGCTCTTCATATACATAAAGAGCTTTTCATATATATATATATATAGCTCCTCTCCAAAACATGATCCACAATCCTAGCACTAATCTTTTGGACCAGCGCTTATCGTGTTTTTGAAAAGAGCTTTTCGTATATCCATATGATATATCTGTATATCTATTAACTGTGTATATATTAGTTTGAGGACTCGGCTATTTGTAGGACAGTGAGAGGTAAGCGTACCTCTAATCCAGCACCCTTTATCTAACCTTAGGCTAAATTATGCCTCCAACAATTGGCGAAAGATTAATATATAGCACAATCCTAATCTTCTAGTCCAGTAAGAGCACTCTCTGTCCACCTTTCCCTGGATTGGGTTGGGTGGGACTGTCCTACAAATGGCCGAGTTCTTGAACTTGGTGAAATACCAATTATGTGTCAACTGTACTCCGTAAGTACTCGCACAATTAATCTATTTCACCTCGTTCTCGTACTCCTGGCTAACAGTGAGAGCTTTACATAGACATAATTTTGATTACTAACTTGAGCCAATCTATTTATTTATCCAACAACTGTTAATTCCTAAGCAAGGTTGTAGCCATATTGGTCTTCTCCACTCTTTTGTGATAATGTCTAGCAAAAGCAATGGAAGTCTTCCAACCTGCATTCTTAAGAATAGTGTTAATCGAAACACCTAGGTACCTTGCATTGGAAGCAACTGCGCCTCTCGTGGAGTGGGCCCCAAACCGGGAAGTGTCTATTCCTGCTAATTTTAGTACTCTGACTGTCCATCTCATTAGTGTGTCTCTAGAAATAAGTCCATGAGGCCTAATAAAGCTAAGCACCAACAGTTTGGTTTTCCTAATTTTCTCAGTACAAACAATGTAATAATTAATAGCTGTAACTACACACATCTTCCTATCTCCAGGAAAAACAGGTAATGTCACTGAGGCCAATGGGTCTCCTGTCCTGTTTGATTTCATGAGTTTTATGAGGTCGAAAATTGCCTCTTCTCTTGATAACTCCAGTCTATCGATGCTCAAACCTAATACAGTTTGGCCTCTGTTACCTGTAACCAGGAGGATCAACAGAGCCACCTTAAAGCATAGATCTCTAACATTTAAATACTTATTGTCAGGGCCAGACTTAAAGTTTAAGTACTAAAGAACATGCCAAATCTTGAATACTTTGGCTTAGAGGAATTTTTCTCAAAATCAGTGTATTACATAGTGGTTTCCTGTTGTTTGGCCATGAATTCTGGGAAGTACTACCGACAGGGCCGAATGGGATATATTAATAACCACTTTACTCAACCATCCGTTAAGTTGATAGTAATTACATATATATATGCAGCAGTAATTATTTAAGTTTTATTCACTTATTGTAATTAATCACTGCCAGCCTTGACTTCACCAGAAAGCATGAAATTATGTAGTTCAATGTTGACGGTGTAATTATAATTCCTGTAAATGGGTAATTAAGCAGGTAGCAACAACATTCTTCATAATTTTGTTGATATAGCCATTTTATAATTTTATAATTATTTTAAGAGAAAGATTAAGCATTACAAAATCTTGTGGATTAGGAGGTTGTGTAGCTGCGTTCACTTGTTGGTTCCTCTGTGGAACCCCTCTGTGCCTCCTTGAGGCTGCTGCTGAGGGCCATGATGGAGCATTTTTGGCCCTTAGAGGTTACCTTAGAGGTTAGTTTAACATGCTTGAGGTAGTATGTAGCTGACCACCATATATTAGCTACCAACCCAAGTCTTACCTTTAATAGGCTTGGGTGTTAGAAAAAGTGGAAACCCTTTATTTGCTTTGTCTTTGACCTTCTTGGAGTGTGTCACCTCCTTACCTACCTCTGTAGTCAGGTGTGTGAAAACATATTCATAACATTTAAAGTTTGAGATCCTACTTGCAGCTGCCAGGAAACCAGTCCATCACTCATAGCGTCCAGGAAGAACATGTCCAAAACTTCGACGTAACTCGACGTAACACGACGTAATGTGACGTAGCTCGACGTCAGTCTAACGTCAGTATGACGTCATCATAACGTAATCCAACGTACATCAACGTAATGACGAAAAATCACCACGTTAGGCTCACGTTCGCTCATTACGTCGTAGTGTGACAGGGGTATTAGGTCGTTCATTGTAAATGTCACCTTTCCGGACGGCCTTGGGATGTTGCTTCCTGGTGAAATGTCACGATGCAGACGGCCGAATGCCAGGTGCGGCGTCTTATAGTTAAAGCCGCATAGTCCGAAGAAAACATCAAATTGTCAAAACTGAAACAATTATCTAGATTTGATTGTACATATCAAACTGAGATATTTGTGCACTACATGGGAATGAATACTGAGACAATTCAATTAAACAAGTTACTGTAGAAGCATATATGGTGTCAGAGTTTTGGCATGCATGCACAAATTAATTTGGCATGTTTGCACTTCAAATATCTCAGAAGTTAGCCATTTAACATAAATGTTACTTCAAACTAAAAGTAGGTTAGATAATAGCGATGGACCGAATATATTTATCTCAGAAAATGACAGAAACGCTAAACCACCGGACTATGCAACTTTAAGATGACGTTTTGTCATGTGTACGATTGTTGCTCTGTGCACACACTATTCCCGAATCCTAGAATGTCAACCCACATCCCACCACCCCACCCCCACCCTCCCCCCCCACCCTCTCGCCCTTCATTCCCCTTATCCTTGGTTGGTTGTTGGAGTTTTCTGTCCTGGCAAGATCCAAGGTCAAATCAGGACGTGTACATACTTGTGACAGCGCACACTCATGGCAACATTATAGTGTTGTCCCACTGGGAAATTAGGCCACTGGCACCATGATGCGATATCCCACTCAGTCACATTATCCTGACACTGAACAAACCAGTCCTTGCCCTATATGAATAATGTCGACTGCCTGGCTATAACATGACAAGCATCAATTTTTAAGTCATTGGTTTGACTCGACAAGGGTTCGAACCGCTGGGTTCGAATCCCACAATCTACCAAAATGGGAGACTGACGCTCAACTCATTCGGCCATCCCGTCTGGTCATGCAGGCAGGTAGGTGGTGTCTCCCTGAATTAACTATAATTCATACTCCCTTTTTGTTGTTGCTAGATGGTTTATTAATCAGAATACATCATTTGTCAATATTGGAGCATTGCTCTTCCGGCTCTTTGTGGTGACAGTTATGTCCATAATGTTTTCGGTGATGGGTAATGCAGATGAATGCTTGCGATGGAATAGCGTTTACAAATTGGGGGAAATGTTGGAGATATTACATTGTAATTTGTATGTTTTGCTTTATTTGCTTTTGTGAAGTATATTTAATTGTGTGCTTGACATATTTACACTGGTGCAAATGTAGCGGAGGCAATCTGGCTGATAGGGCATTTGATGCAGAAGCAGGTGGAGTTGCGATTTAAGTTATTGGAAGAAGGGAAGCAGGTGTTGGTGGTTGAGTGGGTTAGGTGTGGGTGGAGTGTTAGAAGTAGGTTCGGCAGGGAAGGGATAGAGAGGAGCAGAGCGGGGAGAAAGAGAGAACATACAGCGGGAACAGAGCGGAAGCAGAGAGGGAACACAGGAGCAGAGAGGGAGCAGAGAGAACAGAGAGGGAGCAGAGAGGAAACAGTAAGGAACAGAGAGCGAGCTGAAAGGCACAGAGAGCGAACAGAGAGGAGAAGAGAGGGAACCGTAAGGAACAGAGCGAGCAGAGAGGAACAGAGAGCGAACAGAAAAGAACAGAGAGCGAGCAGAAAGGAACAGAGAGCGAGCAGAGAGGGAACAGCGAGGAGCAGAGAGGGAACATATAGGGAGCAAAGAGGGAGCAGAGGGAACAGGGATGAGCAGAGAGGGATCGGAAAGGAACAGAGAGTGAGCAACAGAGAGGGAACAGCTGGGGAGCAGAGAGGGAGGAGCGGGGAGCTGAGAGAGAACAGAGAGGGATCAGAGAGGGAATAGAGGGAGCACAGATGGAACAGAGAGGAAATGAGAGGGACCAGACAGAGAACGGAGAGGTAACAGAGAGTGAGTAAAGAGAAGACAGGAACAGAGAGGGAGCAGAGAGGGAGCAGAGAGAAGGGGGGCAAGAGAGAAGGGGGTGTAGAGGAAAGGATCCGAAGGAAGAGGAATGCAGATATATGAAAAAGAAAAAGATGGTTTATATAGTATTCGTCCCTCAAAGGTCATCAAACATGACAGTAGTCTATATGTCATTGTACAAGCAAACTAAACAGGTGACACCATATGTCATTTTACACTGCAAGCAGCATGCACGACCTCTTGACTAAAGTACATGTTACTGCATATGCTTTTTAAAATAGCGGATGGATATCTAAAGCTGAAACTGGAAATAGGTTAAAGAAAATATTTATAAAATCGAGGTTAGTAGTGCATCTTTTTTTACCAATCATACAGGATACATTATTTCGTGTTTTTTGTTGTTGTTTTGAGATGGCTCATTTACCTGGTCCATAATGCATCGCGGCTTGTTTTAATCGCTGAACAGCAATAGTCTCAATTTGATAGTTGCCATGTCATCTTAGCTGTTAGTGGCTAACGTTAATTATGTCAGTTTTTGTTGGTGCCATGTTTGTGACATTTTGGTATATATGCCTCCCCCATGCGTTAGCGGTAGTAGGGATACTGTGACTTCTGCTACACACACAATATCAATGATCAACGCGTGATCAGGGAACGTACAGACGTCACGTGATAACAGTAATTGAGGTTTATCCAAATTTATATGCATCATCTCAAAGTAGTTCATGCTACTCACGCCACTTTTAGGAGACGCGGCCTAATGTCACGTGATATCATTTTTCTGGTCATATCCGGAGCACTGGGGGGTCAATAAACGTGTGGAATGAGATCGGGGTCACGTGACCCTGGAGTCCGTGCCCACATGAGGGCGTTCCCACTTGAGAGCTGGCTTCGTGTGGGTCTGTAGGGACCCCGCTGAAATGCCTTCTTAAACAAGTATACATTTTGGAGTCATTGGTGTGACTCAGCGAGGGTTCGGACCCGCGAGTTCGAACCTCCCGTAGTTAGTTCTGTGTTGAACAATAATTTTACACTGCAAACAGCATGCACGACCTCTTGACTAAAGTAAAACAAGACAATACTTTAACCCTTTTGAGGAGAGCTGGTCTGTACCACCTCATATAGTTTATTAAACAAATTAGTATCAATTAATAATATTTTCATCTATTTTATTTACCTTGACCACAAATTATATTGATTGATTGGTGATTGATTTACGCCTTGTCGGCAGCATTCACGGCGATCAACAAATTATAGTTATCATAATATTATGTGGGTATAAATCTTCGGCAGGAGGTATTAATATGTGTCCTCATATTCTATCATTATTGTATTAATTATTAACCAATCTGTTCTCGGCTATGTTAAGCTGCGGGACTCTAGGGCTATGGTGTCGCCGCCACCGTCATGAGTTCTTACTAACGCATGAGTGTCTATTGACACATACTTAATTGTATGCTTTTCCATTATATGCAAAGGCGATGGTTGAATGAAAAAACAAACATTTCTCCCCGTGAATTTGGCATATGCTGCCGACATGGCATAAAGTAACCAGCAATCAATTATCATCATCATCATCATGCTGTCGGTCGGGATGCAACAAAGACTGCTTTCATTACATGACTGTCACTCTCCATTCAGCTCTCTGCTGTGAGAGTGATGTCCATGAGTTGGTCTTAATGTTTCTCAGCTTCAGGTTTTTCTTGATGGTGTCCTTGAACCGGAGATGAGGGCACCCTCTCTTTCTGTAACGAGAAGACAGTTGAGAGTAGAGGATCTGCTTTGGTAGCCTGTCTGATGACATCCTCATGAGGTGTCCAGTGCACCAGAGATGCTTTTTGATCAGAAGATCTTCCATAGAGGGCAGCCCTGTCCGTTCGAGTATTTCCTTATTTGTCACTCTGTCCTTCCAGGTTAGCCTCATGATCGAACGCAGATGTCACATCATGAAGGCATGAACCTTTTTCACCTGTCGTCTGTACACTGTCCAGGCCTCGGCTCTGTATAGTAAGCTGGATAGCACGATTGCATCGTAGATCTTGTCTTTGACCCGCATGGACACATGGTGGTTGTTACAGAGTCTCTGGCATAGTCGGCCGAAAGATGTGCTAGCCTTGGCCATCCTCCTCTGTATTTTAGCATCAATGTGTCCATCACTTGATATAGTGCTTCCGAGCTAGGTGAATTCCAGAACAGAGTTAAGCTTGTTTCCAGCAACCATGATATCCTCCTCTCGGGTTCTTGTAGAGTTGGGTTGGTACACCACCTGTCTTCTTGATGTTAATCTTCAGGCCAAACTTCTTTGACACATTAGAGAAAGCGTCCACTATTTTCTGGATCTCTTCAGCAGAGTGGGCAACCAGTGCACTGTCATCTGCGAATAGCAGCTCTCTCACCAGTATCCGAGTAGTCTTGGTCTTCGCTCTGAAGTGTGCGACATTGAATAGGTCAGCGCCCTGTCTGGACTGTATATAGATGTCATCCCCCAGACCTCAGAAAGCCTCATCGAGCATTGCTGATAGGAAGATGGAGAAGAGCGTGGGGGCCAGTACACAACCTTGCTTGACCCCATTGGTAAACCCAAACGATTCCGAGACTTCCCCTCCAACACTAATGGCCCTGTCACACTACGACGTAATGACGTCAGCGTAGGGAGAACGTGAAGAACGTTGAACTTCTGGGCGTAGTATGCAAATTTGAGCACAAGTTGAACGTGGATGCAGCGTAGTGGACGAGAGCGTAACGTCGGAAAAGCGTAGTAATACCGTCATTCAACGAGAGAGGACAACGTCATTACACTCACGGAACGTTATGAACGTTATTCCATCGCCAGAAGAACGTTACGTGACATTACCTACATCATGAGACGTTGAACGTACGTTGAATGCACATTCTCCTGACGTTCTTCTGACGTTCTCCTGACGTTCTCCTGACATTCCCATTACGCCCCGTGGGCATTTGCACTCGGTTTAATGTGGGTCAACGTAGTGGAACGTAGTTGAACGTAGTGAGCAGCGTTGGAAAAACGTCCGTTTAACGTCATTGACGTTCACTGAACGTGAACAGAACGTACGGCGAACGTAAACCCTTACGTTCGAGCTATGTGGAAATTTTTTAACATGTCCAAAACCTCGACGTAACTCGACGTAACACGACGTAATGTGACGTAGCTCGACGTCATTCTAACATCATTCTGACGTCATCATGACGTAACCCAACGTAATGACGAAAAAATGACCACGTTAGGCTCATGTTGGCTCGTTACGTCGTAGTGTGACAGGGGTATTACATTCACCATCATTCCCATATGTAGAGCCTCGATCATAATTGTGAACTTCTCTGGACATCCATACTTCCTCAGAAGCTGCCATAGCCCGGTCCTCCCGATTGTATTGAATGCCTTAGTGAAATCGACAAGTACCATGTACTGTGGTCGGTCCTACTCAAGGCACTTTTCTTGTAGCTGTCAGAGACAATATATCATATCCACGGCACTCCGGTTACCTCTGAAGCCACACTGTGTCTCTGGAGACACATCAATCAATCAATCAACATTTATTAATTATTCATGAATCCGACAAACTCAGAAGCGGAAGAAATTGAAAGCAACTAAAAGGCGTAAAGTTATGCATATAATTTAAAGTTGCATAGTCCGATGGTTTGAGGTTTCTAGCCATTTTTCTGAGATAAATATATTCGATTGATGATTATTATCAATGTTATTTTAGTATGAAGTCACTTTTATTTTAAATAGTAAACTTCTAAGATATTTGAAGTGCAAACATGTCAAATTAGGATTGACAGGCATGCCAACACTCTGACACCATGAACGTTTTCAATAACAGTTTTTATTCACTTGATTAAGTATTCCCATTTATGCAGAAACAAATGTTTAATAAATGCATCTGTATTTAAGTTAGATGTGTAGAATCAGATCTAAATGATTGTGCTGGTTTGTCAAATTTGATACTTCATCGGACTATGCAGCTTTAATATGTGTATATATATACAATTTACTGTATATATATAATTTACTGTACAGTATATAATCTACTATATATATATATATACTCTTTGTTTACTCTTTGCTGGCGGGCCCTATCTCGCCTGCGAATTACACACGTTACTTATAACATGCACAATGCTGAGCACCAGGCTCGGTAACAACAAGCGTCAATTCTGTAAGTCAATGGTTTGACTCAGCTGAGTTTCAAACTCCCGACCTTCGGCAGGGAAAGGCTCTTACCGATTCAGCCACCGCGTCCGTAGGTCAATACCTGTATGTTTCATTTATGCAGGTATTAAATGATATATATATATAAATAAATATATAATAGTTTCAATAGCAGAGTGAGAACTACACAAAGAAGTGGAGAGTGTCGAAAGCAACCGGTGGTGTCGCTAGGGGTTTGGTTACAAGAGCATTGGTTAACCTGCAGAAATGCTTACTAATTGTACAGCACATGTGAAGGACGACATAAATGACTGTAGATCTATATATTATTTAGTGTACCATAACTATTTATACAGCACATATATATGTGTTGTATAAATAGTCGACGGTGGCGCCCCCACCCGGTTTCAACGTCACTCCACCCTTCCAGCGCTCAGGGTTAGTCGTAGTAACCCCCCAACTAACCCCCCCCCCCACTCACCCACCCCACCCCAAAAAACGTAAAAACGAAACACAAAGCACGCAATCTATGCATATATATGCATATCTATATATCGAGGTATATACATACATGCGTGTGATATATTTATGTCGAGAGAGAGATGGTTAATAATACAAATACAGTTGTAAACAGTAATAAAGCAAAAGGTATATTATTGGTTATAGTCGCTGGTTCCTTGTCGAAGTTCTACGTCCTGGCAACATCTAATATCATATCAGAATGTTATAGTCTTTAGTAAACCATGTCATATTATATGTTAATATGTTAATGTACCATACAACATGACACATAGTGCTACTATATTATGCTATATTCATATCCAGATCGATAGAAACACAATCATTTTGCAATGGACATGATTCAGACTATAATCATGGTCAGCCAACAAATACATAAAGTAGCTACAATCCTAATCAGCTCACATAAGAAGTGCCACAGTGTCTGCAGGCGGCAGGTGCATGAATCCTGGGTAGCCCGTTAATGTGACTGATGTAGATTCATATTCGAGCCTCTGACAGTTACGCCAACATGTGCCATACCGATACCCCGAATAGTCTTGACACTTCCGGTCGATAGATAGACGATTATGCTGATTGTCTGCCGGCATAAACAATTCCGCTGCCAACCGGAAGTCAGCACGGATGTGGGCGGAAGTGCACTGTAGGGGGTGGAGGTGGAGGGGCGTCTAGGAGAGCGGTGGTTTCTAATAACTGCCCCTTATCGGCAGCCTCGTTCTGAGGCTACAATAGATGCTCACTCACTCAGTGCACTGACGCTGGTTGGGTGATTATGCCATTGATTTTCACTGTAATAAACACAAGAGGCACACTGAGTATAGTTTGATATTACGGTTGCCAATAAAAGCAGGCCCTTCATCAGATTATATTTCGCTGGTCGGGGTTACTATGTGTGTGCTCGGGAGGGAGCCTGGTTGGGTGCGTTCTGGAGGGTTCGGTTGGACCAGAGGGCCATCGCAAGCTGCTGCGCTTTCCACTGATTCAATTGCTGTTGTTTCGTGTTAAACTTACACCTAATGAACATGAGGAATGGAGGTTTTCACACACATATACACACGCATACGCACATACACACACGCATATGCATTTCTAACCTGGCTCTAAGTCATAGGGACAGTTAAATATATCACAGTAATTGCACATAGTTTGCCACGTGCTACACTAGGTCTGATGCTCTGCACCTATCTTAGAGCATTGGCTACGACCAGAAAGTGGTATTTTATTGGATATGACTAACCTATGTGAGTTATCAAGATTGCACTGTATAATACAGTTGCCACCTGGCTAATTTGTACCTTTTAGTAGTAATCGTGTGCTTACCTGAGTAGTTTTGGTGTGTGGAGTTATTCACTTAAAGTTGCAGTCTTACAATTTTGAGTCTCTGTAGGTTTTCGCTAAATAGATTAGGTTAATTGTTATAATCTACCTTACTTCAATTGAATTAACTTTGATTACTTACAAATGCATAATTTTGCCAATATTTGAAGTGGAAACATGCCACATTAATATTTGCATGCATATTGAAATTCTGATATAACAGGCTTCAGCAGTAACAGGTTCTTGTGAGTTCAGTTCGTTTTCTCTTCCATGCTGTAATAAATGTTTAATCAGTGCACCAAAATCTAAGTTGGATATGTAGGATCAAGTGTAGATACTTGTTTTGATATTAACAATTTGATGTTTTCGTTGGACTATATGCCACTTTAAGTAGGTTCTAGTAAGTTCAGTTAATTTTCTCTTCCATGCTGTAATAGATGTTTAATCAGTGCACCAAAAATCTAAGTTAGATATGTAGGATCAAGTGTAGGTACCTGTTTTGATATTAACAATTTGATGTTTTTGTTGGACTATATGCCACGTTTTGTTGTTGTTGTTACATTAGTTGTTTAAGCAGGGGAAATTTCAGTCGCAGACGACTGGTCTTCCTCATTCCACTGCTCCTTGTCCTATCCTAATAATGCTGAGTGCCCGGCTAGGAAGCGATAAGTATCAATGTTTAAGTCATTGGTTTGACTCGACCAGGATTCGACCCCACGATCCCATGATCTACCATCACAAGAGATGGACGCTCTAACTCATTTGGCCATCCCGTCTGGTAATTAGGTCTTTTTGTGGCCCACTTTTACTTTTACTTACGTTGATCTTTAACATGTTAATTTTTCTTTTACTTACTTACTCTTCTGGAGTACTTCTGGTACTGGTCATATAGCTTTCACATGCACACCATTAACTCACACACCCTGGTAATCCAAACCTCCCCAATCCTCCCCATCCTCCCCACTCTCCCCACCCTCCCAGCCTCCCAACCTTCCTACCTCCCCACCCTCCCCACCTACCCCACACTCCCCACCTCCCGCCCTCCCTCCGACTTACCCCCAATGCTCTCCATTCATCCCGTCCATCTAGTCTAGGCCATGCATCATTTTAGGTGGTTCCCAACAGTGGTGCCTGGAATGAATTAGCAAAGGAAGACCGGTGCTCGTGGCGCCACCTATAGCTCTTTCCCGCAGGCGGATTTGTACAGTATTGCAAATATAGGTATTAGTTTGAACATTGATATCAAATTCAGGAGAATAAGCCTTTTGTTACTTATAGCCGCAGAATGGATTGACAGGACCCATGAACTACACAATTGATTAGACCTTAGATGTTGCCAGGACGTAATACTTAAACACCCAATTGATTGATTGATTTCCGATTGATTGATTTCAGAGTTATTGATTTATTGATTGCTGATTGATTTCCGATTGATTGATGATTGGTTGATGATGTTTTAATGACATGTCGGCAGCAAGGGCCATATTCAATTGGAACATTTAGTGAAATTTCTGTCATTTTTGTCAATCACAAGATTAGGGTCAAATGACAGCAAACATTATAATCATGTGGTTAAAGGGGTGTCAAAATTGAACTCACAAACCCTATCAATAGGTCCCGCCAGTTAAGCTAGTGACATCTATCGGCAGAATTTGGAACCACTCTAGTAGGGTCGATTTCACATCTCCATAAAGATTGCTTGGAAAAATAATAAAATGCTTGATTATATTCAGATATTCATATCGCAACAGGCATACAACTCTTATCCTTGTAATATATATATAAACAAAAGTCAACTATATTGTATTTTTCTTCTGGGTTTCACAGCTGCTCTCTTCACATGTATTAAACCCCACCAGTGAAGATAGTGACATCTATTGGCAGAATCTGGAACCACTCTAGTCGGGTACTTTCCAGCCTAACTGGTGGGGTTTATTGAGGATTTGCGTCAAACGATTAGCGCCACATGACCAGTGCCTCATCGGCCATCATGGTTGGATAGACCAGATGGATGGCCGAATGAGTTAGAGCGTCGGTCTCCCGTGCTGGTAGGTCATGGGGTCGTGGGTTCGAACCCTGGTCGAGTCAAACCAATGACTTAAAAATTGATACTTGTCGCTTCCTAGCCAGGCGCTCGGCATTATTAGGATAGGGCAAGGACTGGTGTGCTCAGTGTCAGGATAATGTGACTGAGTGGGATATCAGGTCATGGTGCTGGCGACCTGGTTTCCCAGTGGGACAGCACTATAAAAGTCGCCATGAGTGCGTACTGTCCCAAGTCGGTACCTGTCCTGATATGACCTTAGATATTGCTAGGAGGTAAAACGACAACAAACAAACAAATCATGGTTGGATAGAAAGCACTGCCGATGCAGCGGTGGCAGCGGAGTTAATATCACTCTGATCTTGCATTTGATTTGACCAAATTTCACATTTTGAGTAAGCTATTCTCATACATAACATTATTTCAACCCCCGAGTGAATATTTATGATTCTAAATAACAGACTTAGATCATAGCCGTGAATAGATTTGCGCATTGTGTTTTGTTTACCTTCAACAATATCAACGCCGATGTGATGGCGGCATTAATATCGCTCCGATTTTGGGTTTAATTTGCCCAAATTTCACTTTTTGAGTAAGGTATTCTCATAAATATTTCAAACTCCGATTGAATATTCATGGTTCTAAATAACAGAATTAGATCGGATCAGTGAATAGATTTTTGCTTTTTTACATACACTTGATAGTAGAAGGAACTGCTTCTATCACACCGCGCTGCAGGAATAGTGTGATGTCTACGTCACACGCAAATCCTCAGTTACAGGAAGCAAGACAGTCCACTTGTTTTTAAGAGCTGTAATCTTTGTTTGTGGGTGAGACAGCCAGTTGTTTTTATAAGCTCTAATCTTTGTTTGTGGGTCAGACAGTCCAGTTCCTTTTAAGAGCTCTAATCTTTGTTTGTGGGTGAGACAGTCCAGTTGTTTTTATGAGCTCTAATCTTTGTGGGTGAGACAGTCCAGTTCTTTTTAGGAGCTATAATCTTTGTTTGTGGGTGAGACAGTCCAGTTCCTTTTAGGAGCTATAATCTTTGTTTGTGGG
Source organism: Branchipolynoe longqiensis (assembly GCA_030323885.1). Classification (NCBI taxonomy): domain Eukaryota; kingdom Metazoa; phylum Annelida; class Polychaeta; order Phyllodocida; family Polynoidae; genus Branchipolynoe; species Branchipolynoe longqiensis. The sequence continues at coordinate 29,419,941 of CM059191.1, forward strand.
TGAGACAGTCCAGTTCCCTTTAGGAGCTCTAATCGTTGTTTGTGGGTGAGACAGTCCAGTTCCTTTTAGGAGCTCTAATCTTTGTTTGTGGGTGAGACAGTTCAGTTGTTTTTATGAGCTCTAATCTTTGTTTGTGGGTGAGACTGTCCAGTTCCTTTTATGAGCTCTAATCTTTGTTTGTGGGTGAGACAGTCCAGTTCCTTTTAGGAGCTCTAATCTTTGTTTGTGGGTGAGACAGTTCAGTTGTTTTTAGGAGATCTAAACTTTGTTTCTGGGTGAGAGAGTCCAGTTGTTTTTAGGAGCTTTAATCTTTGTCTGTGGGTGAGAGAGTCCCGTTGCTTTTAGGAGCTCTACACTTTGTGAGTGAGACATTCCAGTTGTTTTAAGGAGCTTTAATCTTTGTTTGGGGGTGACTCAGTCCAAATGTTTTTAGGAGCTCTAAACTTTGTTTATGGGTCAGACAGTCCAGTTATATTTAGGAGCTCTAATCTTTGTTTGTGGGTGAGACAGTCCAGCTGTTTTTAGTAGCTCTAATCTTTGTTTGTGGGTGAGACAGTCCAGCTGTTTTTAGTAGCTCTAATCTTTGTTTGTGGGTGAGACAGTCCAGTTGTTTTTAGGAGCTTTAATCTGTGTTTGTGGGTGAAACAGTCCAGCTGTTTTTAGTAGCTGTAATCTTTGTTTGTGGGTGAGAAATTGTTGTTCTTTTAGGAACTCTAAGCTCTGTTTGTGGGTGAGACAGTCCAGTTGTTTTTAGGAACTCTAATCTTTGTTTGTGGGTGAAACAGTCCACTTGTTTTAAGGAGCTCTAAACATTGTGGGTGAGAGAGTCCAGTTGTATTTAGGAGCTCTAATCTGTGTTTGTGGGTGAGACAGCCCAGCTGTTTTTAGGAGCTCTAAACTTTGTTTGTGGGTGAGACAGTCCAGTTGTTTTTAGGAGCTCTAAACTTTGTTTGTGGGTGAGACAGTCCAGTTGTTTTTAGGAGCTCTAAACTTTGTTTGTTGGTGAGACAGTCCAGTTGTTTTAGGAGTTCTAATCTTTGTTTGTGGGTGAGAGAGTCCAGTTGATTTTATGAGCTCTAATCTTTGCTTGTGGGTGAGATAGTCCAGTTGTTTTTAGGAGCTCTAATCTTTGTCTGTGCGTGAGCCAGTCCAGTTGTTTTTAGGAGCTCTAATCTTTGTTTGTGGGTGAAACAGTCCCGGTGTTTTTAGGAGCTCTAATCTTTGTCTGTGGGTGAGCCAGTCCAGTTGTTTTTAGGAGCTCTAACCTCTGTGTGTGGGTGAGACAGTCCAGTTGGTTTTAGGAGCTCTAAACTCGGTGTGCGCTTTAGATTGGTACACATATTTTGTGCTATTTATATTAAAATATTGTTGGCACAAAGCCATACAATCTACTCACTCGAGCAGAATGTGTCAGTGGACACTGAGACCAAATGCACTCATTGGGCTGGTTTCCCTATAGTAAATAATATGCATGAGTCAGCTTTACTAATCCAATAGATCCATCACCCTCACCTCCTAGTTACCCGCTATTGCTCAGTGGCGGGGCACATAGTACCCTACATGACAAACTGGCGGATTATGCCAGCTTCAGCTGGAACTGATCCCCACAAGAAAAATATTACCTTCTCATCCGCAAAGATGCTGGTCACACACCTGGAGTGCAGCAATAACATATTCAGCTATTACCATGCAGCAGAATGGAGTATCCATGTGGATGCGGAAAGTTTGGTTTGTCTTTTTTGTTTTTTGTGGTTTTTTGTGGGTTTTTTTTATGGTGTAGCAACATTTAAGGTCATATCAGGATGGATACCGAGTTGTAACAGTGCACACTCATGGCAACTCTATAGTGTTGCCCCACTGGAATGGTTCTTGGTTTTGCGTCCTGGCAACAACAAAGGTCATATCGGGATGGGTACCGACTTGTGACAGTGTGCACTCATGGTGACTCCATAGTGCGGCCCCACTGTCAGACCAGGCCACCCGCACCATGACCTAATAATCCCAAGGTCACATTATCCTGATACTATGCTAACCAATCATTGCCCTATCCTAGTAATGCTGAGTTCCAGGCTAGATAGTGACAAGCATCAATTGTATAAGTCATTGGTTTGACTCGGCTGGTATTCGACCTCCCGACCTTCCGCATAGGAATTCTACGCTCTACCGATTCGGTTGGAAAGAGGCATCGGTACATCGGCACAATAGCTTGTGGGGTTGCATGGCTTCCACCGCAAGCCGTGTTGACTGACAAAAGGTCAAGGACGATTTGTTTGGGTTGCATGTTTTAACACGTGACTAGCATTAACAATGGAGGTCGGCTGCCTGGTTGCTACTTGTGCGACCATACACACTACCCAGACAAGTCAGAGCGAGGCGCCCATTGGAATAATGGACAACAGAGGGCGCCACCCATATATGAGGCGCCACTGCCTCCCCAACCCTCAGCTCCTCCTATACTACCACTGTTTTTCGTTGACTAACTTGTGGATGCCATTTCGGTAGCCTTCTCTAATAAATTATGTCGTTGTCTTAAATGCTGCATAGTCCGAGACAGGGATCGATGTTTCAAAATCAAAACATTGCCCTGGATTCAATCGTCATAGATGAGAATCTTCAAGATTTATCCGGAATTCCAGATTTTTTATCTAACCAAGTTCTTTTGGGGGTGGAGCTGTGATTTGACTTCAAATATATCAAATGAGCTCATGTGATGTTTGTTTCTTGAGGCTTTACGCCTAATAACACCCAAGGTATAGAAGGCTGGGTGCCAAGTTGCAACAGCGTGCATTCATTGCGACTTTATAGCACTGTCCCACATGGGATTCGCGCCGCCGACACCCTGCCCGGATATCCCGCTCAGTCACAATATTCTGACACTGAGCAAACCAATCATTCGAATTGTCCATCAATCCCAAGCGTCAGGCTAGGTAGAGACAATTAAGTATCAATTTGAAAAGTCATTGCTTTTTACTCGGCCGGGAAGCTAGGCTGCAATCTTACCGATCCGGACATGTTTTTCGGTGGTTGGCTTCGTGTGATCGAATTTCAATTTACAAATAACTTGGAGTAAGATGGACTTTTTTTTCACTCCATGACGCCACGGGTTCGAACCCTGGTTGAGTCAAACTAACGACTTAAACATTGATACTGTCTTGTCAGTTCCTCGCCAGGTGGTTGACATTATTCGGATAGGGCAAGGACTGGTTGGCTCAGCATTAGGATAATGTGATTGAGTAGGATATCAGGGCATGGTGCTGGTGGCCTGTTCTCCCAGTAGGGCAGCACTATAAAGTCATTATGATTGTGCACTGTCACAAGTCGGTATCCGTCCTAATATGACCTTAGATGTTGCTAGGACGCAAAACTCTAACAACCAACTTTCACTTCATGTGTGTTGAGAGCGAGTGAAGGCCTCGCATTTTCAGATTTCCCATGTGTTAGTGTTCTCAGATATTCTTTAACGATGATCATTACTATTAAGAATAATTATATGTGAATTACAGACAATTTGGGAGGATGGCGCCATTGATCAAATGGTGTACTGTTAATATAATAACCCGTAACATTTAACTATTTGAAGCTGTCATGTCGGGTGGCGGTGTCTACAAACTAAGGGATACATTACCCCAAAAGTGGCATTCAAACTCATATTTCTGCCATTCTGCCGCTAAAGCCCTAACCAATCGACTATCTAGGTTCCCTCGTGCAATCACATTACCCACGCCTGCCTGTGTATGTGGCGTTACCCCTGAGAGTTGAGCGCACATCACTACAAAGCCATTGTTACATCTTTCCAGTTCTGGATCTGTCTAAATTGGAGCACTCTGGCTGCAATATTTGTCACTTTAATATTCCGGACAGGATTTCCTCGATTATTCATCGTTAATGGGCAACTGTAATGAGCTACTATTTCATCTTTTATTATCTGTCTTTGAAAAGGTTTCCAATGATTCGTTGTCATTGGAATGTGCTGTAATATATTATTGTTTGGATATTGTGTAGATCTACTATTTAGCATAACCAGATGTGGTGGTTGTATGGAGGCATCTCATGTGGATGTTTGAGAGTTCAAAACCCAGCAGATTCAAACCAATGACTTACAGAATTAATACTTTTCATCTCCTAGGCTGGCAATCGCCATTAATAGGATAGGGCGAGGGTTTGTTAGCACAGCATCAGGATAATGTGACTGTGTGGGATATCAGTGCATGGTGCCATTAATAGGATAGGGGAAGGGCTGGTTAGCACAATATCAGGATAATTTGACTGTGTGGGATATCGGTTCATGGTGCTGGTGGCTTGGTCTCTCAGTGGGACAGCATTTATGAAGTCACCATGAGTGTGCACTGTCACAAGTCGGTTCCCGTCTTCATATGACCTTAGATGTTGCGAGGACGTAAAACAGCTACAAAGAAATAGACAGTCTGTGACCTGATATTTGGATGATATCGGAAAGACATCACTGTGGCCTACAAACATTACCCAAACTACCACCATCTCCGTCCATAGTTGGTTCGTTGTTGGATGTTTTATGTCTTGGCAACATCCCAGGTCATATCATGATGGCTACCGACTTGTGACAGTGCACACTTTATAGTGCTGCCCCACTGGGAGACCAGGCCACCAGTACCATGGCCTGATATCTCCTGACACTGAGCAAACCAGTCATTGCCCTATCCTAATAATGCCGAGTGCCTGGCTATGAAGCGACAAGTATAATTTTGTAAGTCATTGGTTTGACTCGACAAGCGTTCAAACCCGTGGGTTCAAATCCCACGATCTACCAAAACGGAAGACGGACGCTCAGCTGATTCGGCGATCGCGTCTGGTTCCCCCGCCCATAATACGCCGACCTAGACCACAATGCATCATCACCACAATACCTGATCAGACATGCTGTTCTACCTTGCACTCCTCGCTCACCTCAGCGCGCCATACTCCTGTCACACTGCCAGCGAGTTGGCTTTCCTAAAGCGAGGCGACAGTGGATGCATCACTATAATATACACCACCCACCTACCCTCCCACCCAGTCACCATTGAAGGATGGTTGGTTGTTGGAGCTTTATGTCCTGGCAACATCTAAGGTCATATCAGGACTCGTACCGACTTGTGACAGTGTGCACTCATGGTGACTTTATAGTGCTGCCACACTAGGAAATCAGGCTGCCTGCACCATGAACCAATATCCCATCTGGTCACATTATCCTAACACTGAGCTAACCAGTCCTTGCCTTATCCTATTAATGATGAGCGCCAGGCTAGGAAGTGACAAGTATACATTTCATAAGTCATTGCTTTGACTCGACCGAGAACCAAACTCCCGATCTCCCGCACGCGAGGCCCACACTCTACCAATTCACCACCGCACCAGGTCCCACCAGCGAAAGGTGGTGCAGATGGGATAAACTTAAAGTGAGAGGTTTAACTTATCATGCTTTGGTCCTTATACAATCCCCCAGCACCACGTGGTCACCACCGATATAGTCGCTATGGCAACCCCCCCTTGTCTAGTTACAGTGCACAGGCGCCACCAGCGTAGTTTCTTGGGAATATGCAATTTCACTTAGCTTATCCTAAGCTACCTACGACGATGAGTAATGTAGCCCCGAGCATCGTTTCTGTAAATAGATGAGCGTGCTGTGTCCATTTAGTAACCAGAGCGTGGCAAATCAAATTATCTATAAGGCTGATATGAGGAGGTATGAGAACTCTATCAGGAGATACGATAAATAAATATATATATATATATATATGCGCGTCGGCTGGTTGGTTTGTTGTTGAAGTTCTAAGTCCTGACAACATCTCAGGTCATATCAGGACGGGTACCGACTTCTGACAGTGCGCATCATTGGGTCTCTATAGTGCTGCCCCACCGGGAGGCCAGGCCGTCAGTGCCATGACCTGATATCACACTCTGCCACATTATCCTGACACTGAGCCATGCTATCCTATCCTAATCACATCTTATCCTAATAATGCCAAGCACCTGGCTAGGAAGCGGCAAGTATACATTTTGTAAGTCATTGGTTTGACTCGACCGGGAATTGAACTCCCGATCTCAGGCACAGCAGCCCTGGACTTTACTGATTCGGCCACCGCGCCCAGTACTCTATCATGAGGTACGATATATCTGTGCTCTATAATCTATCATGGGACTATAAACTAGGATATAAACTGTCTTCAGTTTGCTCTATTATTTTATACCATTTATCTCGGCTCTACTCCTTGTTGCATGTAGTTCCAGAATAGGCCACACCGGAGCCACTAGTCATAGGCTTTGACAGTTGTATGCCAGCTGTGCCTGGTCGTTATTGCCTCCAGACCCGCTCATGTGTATCATCGGCGCAGCATTTGCAGCATCTCCTCATGTGAAATATCTCCTGGAGGAAACCATCTCACAGCGACACCTGGAGGTGATAGCTATTGTAGTGGTCTGCACTGACCTCTCAGGCAAGTAACCACATAGACAGGTAGGCGTGGGGAGTGTGTTGATATCAGGGAGCCTAGGTGGTGTAATGGTTAGCACACTGGCCCAGAATGCAAAGAGATGTGGGTTCGAGTCCCGCTCTAGGCGCAGTATTTCCCATTTTCATCACCCCCACGACACTATCAAAGTGTCATGGTCGAAGAACACCATAGTGTAAAATATTCTGATATTACGGCATTGGGGGAGGAATGCAAATGTTCTATTACGAAACAGGTATACATGGGCCGGTGCATAAATGTGTTTAAGTAGTTGCTGGTGTTGCTTGATTGATAGGTGAATAGACAGAGTGGTGCTGTAATAGACATGTGTGTAAGGGGCACTCAGACTCAGAGCCCTACTCACTACCCCTCCCCCCCCCCCCCTCTGCTAGTCAGGATCACCACACTCGGGCTCAAGGCAGGTGGTGGCCAGGGGAGCCACGCAGCTTGGTGGAGGTGGGCAGATCATTGGTAACCAAGGGGACCGGGAATGCTGGATCCCTATTGGTAGAGCTAAGAATGCTTGTTTCTCATTGGGAGAATGAGGTGCGGTGTTATTCTACACCTAATCCATGTACCATATAAATAATAAACCAGAGGGCTTTACTCTCTCTCTTCTTTCACACTTTATACTCTTCCTTTCTCTTTGTTTGTATTGATTTCACCATAGCCTGCCTACACAACCAGAGATTCGAGCAGTAGACTTTACAATAGGTTATGGAATCAAACTGCATGCGGAGTCTAGCCGATGGCGTAATAATCTATACTTGTTGTGACCTAGCTTGGCGCTCAGTATTATTAGGATAGGTCAAAGAACTGTGGAATGAGGAAGACTAATAATTGTTTACAAGTATAATTTCCCTTGCTTAGCTTAGCCCTGCATAGTCTGATGAAACCATAAATAAAAGGATTCGAACCCACACTTCTTGCCATACTTAGGCTAGTATGGTAACCCACAGACTACCTAGGCTCCCTAATGCTATCACGCTATCCACAGCTACCTGTCTATGTGGCGCCTATCCTGAGAAGTCAATGCAGACTACTACAATATTAAACTGGAATTAAACTGCTAAGGATTATTCTCATACATGTACAATTATTCCTGTCCGGTAAAATATGTTGTGCAGGAGAGCACTTGAGTCTACTAAACTTTTAACAGCGCATACTAAAGGCGACTTTATAGTGCTGCCTTGTGGGAGATCTCTTGGCACCCAGCACTATGGCCGATGTCCTACACAGTCACATTATCCTTACCCTGTGCAACGAGTCCTTGAAGGAGACGGGTGAGGACACGGGGGGTGTATGGGGGGGGGGGGGGTAAGGGCAGGGAGGGAGAATGTTACTCTTAGTAGCTGGCAGCGGCTACGGGGTCATCAAGCTAAGAAAACATAATTATACAGAGTGAGACAGGTGATGAACGCTCATTTAAACGGCTTCTTTGTGTTGAGTTGCTGCCCCTGTGATGTGTGGTGTGTTGCTGCGCTGGTCCTCCTCCTCCCTCCACCCACACCTCCGCCCCCGCCCCCTCTCCACCCACCACTATCTGATGGGGTGTTATCCCGCCAGGGGGCTAACAGCTGGGGTGGTGTTGAATATCTGTGGGTGTAGATTAAAGCCCGAAGAGGGACATTGAATTGAAGTTTACTAAAACCAGGTAAGACGATAGACTTGCCATTAACGGTGATTAGAAGGGGGTATGGGGGAGAGGCAGGTGGGTGATGGGGGAGAGGAAGATGGGGGATGGGGGAGAGGAAGATGGCGGATTGGGGAGGGGAGGTGCAGGTGGGGGAGGGTGAGGGGGGTGGACAGGTGGGGTAGGGGTGAAGACAGGTATGGGGATGGGAGGGCAGGTAGGGGGAGGGGGAGGGCAAGGGGGGGGGGGGAGGCAATTGGGGAGAGGGGAGAGGTATGTGGGGGGAGGGGGAGTGGCAGATGGGGGGAGGGGTAACAGATGGAGGATTGCCGTGTCCTATCTATGGGACTTGAGCTCTTTGCTAATACTTGTATTCCGAGGTATCCTGCGCTGGTTCCTGAGGAATAACTAAAGCTGGGACTCGGCGTGCTTACACACCCGGAAGTGGGCTGGTTCCCCATGAGTATCCTTACTATGTTCATCTGAAATACAGCTGAATGTTTTTGGAATACATTGTTTAAGCATAGTGAATATATATATGCAACAATCGGTGACCAGATCTTTAAACTCATTAACATCAGTTCTGATAACAACATGGCCTGACAGTTTTGCTTTGATTTCGGTTGCAGTGAAATTGTGTTGCTGACTATTCTGCAGTGTGTTATCGGGGACCTGATTGCTAGCTGGCTGGGAACCACTGGTGGCATCTCAGAAGTGGCCTATTTGACCGGTTCTTAAAGTTGTCATTATCTGAGATAAATATATGACGTTGATGGAATATAATGTGCCTTATTTTAGTTTGAAGCAACTCTTATATTAATTTTAAATGGCTAACTTTGTGGATATTTGAAGTGCAACCATGCCAAATTAATGTTGGCAGGCATGCCAAAAACTTGTATACCATAGGCTTCAGCAGTAAAAGATTTGCGTCAATTGACTCCTCATTTTTTCTTTTCTTGAAGATTTATACTGCCTATCATGGATAATACTGCCTATCATAGACTTATTTTCACCATTAGATAGTTTGTCGATAGAAAGCCCGGGCCTACACTTTTATAGACCCAAGTGATTTTTAACCTCCCACACTATATAGACATTGTATGAGAGCAACCGGCCTTTGATGACGCTGTAAGTTATACACAGCGGTGGAAATCCAAATTGGCAGAAGTGGGGGCATGGGGAATCGAACCACTGACCTTCAGATTAGGAGTGCGACCTCGAAAAAAAGTCAGACACTCTAACCACTCCACCACAGAGAACACCACATTTCCTTCAATGTGGCAACACATTCTTAATATGTACACCAATATCTAAGTTAGATATATAGGGTCAAATCTAGATAATAGTTTTGGTTTAGAGAATGTGTTGCTTTTCTCGGACTATGCAGCTTTAATTACCATGCACAGATTGTGCTTACTTAGTCTTCTTGGTGTATACTGGAGCGCATGCTAATGCAGTTCTATATATGTGCGCTTACAGAACACGGTCCCTTACTCTCCCCGCTAAATGCCTTTCATCAATCTTTATAATTGGTCGTGCATATAGTGGTGATTGGACAATTAATCTCGATTGTCCTGACCCACTTTCCTGGAACTCGACGACGAAGGGTTTGTGTTTGTTTTATGTGATGCTAGGGGGGGTGGGGCGGGTGGGGGGGGGGGGGGGGGTGACGCGTATTAATAGTCCAGGCGATGAAAGCATCAGATTTACTGTAAACTAAAACACTTATCTAAATTGTGTCCTCTGTATCCAACTTAGAAACTGGAACACATATTAAGCAATATTGCTTCATACATCAAGGTAATACAGTACAACCCCGTTAAACCAAGCTCAGTTAAACCAAACGATCGGTTAATACAAACTTTTTTCGGCGGCCCGGCAAAATACTACCATTTATCATACAAAAGAGTTGGTTAAACCAAAGTTGGTTAATCCAAAGTATCGGTTAATCGAAACACAATAGTCAAACCCAAGGCCACTTCCGGTAAAGTCAAACCAAACTTTCATGTGGTTATAAGGTCATCTGAGACTTTTTTTTATATGAATAATGGTAGTATTTTGCCAGGCTGACAAACAAAGTTTGGATGAACCGATTGTTTAGTTTAACTGAGCTTGGTTTAATGGGGTTATAATGTATATACATAAAAATATTAATCAAAGTGTCCACATACATCATATATTACATTCATAATGCACCCACGTTTTTGCCAAAGCCAAGTCAGTGTCGAAACCAAAGCTCAGTTAAACCAATGATCGGTTAATCCAAACAATTTCTAGGGTCCCTTCAAGTTTGGTTTAACGGGATTATACTGTAATATGATCTGAATGTCTATGGCATATAACATTTCAGTGTGCAGACCAAAATTACTTGGGGACATTTTAACTTCAAATTTCTCCAAAGTTAGCCATTTGAAATATTAATAAATATATTTCAAACTAAAGTTAAGTAGATTATAGTGATGAACCTAATATTTTAATTTAACAAAAACATGGTAGGGGCAGCACAACACCAGACTATGCAACTTGCATGGATAAAAGATTTTCACGAATTCGTTCTGCCATTTTTGACAATCTCCGGATAACATTCACAACTGATATATGACAACAATTCGCTAGGCAGAATCTCATTCTGCTATAACCTTACATATTGCTAGGACCAAGCGGGATGCCCGAATGAGTTAGAGCGTCCGTCTCCCGTGTTGCTAGACCATGGGATCGTGGGTTCGAACCCTGGCCGAGTCAAACCAATGACTTAAAAATGTATACTTGGCGCTTCCTTGCCAGGCACTCGGCATTATTAGGATAGGGCAAGGATTGGTTGGCTCAGTCTCAGGATAATATGACTGAGTGGGATATCAGGTCATGGTGCTGGCAGCCTGGTCTCACAGTGGGGCAGCACTATAAAGTCGCCATGAGTGCGCACTGTTACAAGTCGGTACCCGTCCTGATAGGACGTAAAATAACAACAAAAAAACGTATTGCTAGGATTTTGAACACAAAGAAATAGGAAACCAAGGAGAGTTTGTGGAGGGAGAAACAAACGAGGGGGAGGAAGCAGAATCGGTGGTGAGAGGAAAGTAAATTTGGTAGGTTGTTGGAGCAGCATCTAAAGTCATGTCAGGACGGGAATGAAAGTAGCAGAGGTAGAGGAGGTGGTGGTTGGCGTTGTTTACAGACTTGTGAAAGAGTGCACTGATGCTAGTTTATAGCGCTGCTCCCCTTGGAGACCAGGCTGCCAGCACCATGACCGGATATCCCACACAGTCACATTACCCTCCTGACAATGAACCAACCATTCCTTGCCATATCCTATTAATGCCGATCGCCAGGCTACGTAACAACAAATATAAAATTGTGTCAGTCAATAGATTGACTTGGCTGGGATCTCCAACTCCTGACCTTCCGCACGGGAAGCCACCGCTCTAACCACTTCGGCCACCGCGTCCGATGTTTGTTGGACATGGCTCATGGAGAGGTTGGTATAGTGCATAGTAGGTAGCGAACGGGTGGCGGTGAGGTAGAGTGAGTTATGCACGATTCGTCTACAGGACGCTGCAGCGGCAGTACTTATGCATAGGCAGCTTGGCAGATGATATGTTTACGATGTCCTCTAAAGCGGAGGGAAAGTAAAGACCGCGTCTGGCTTCCCGGCGACTTGCCCCCCCCCCCCTCCCAGCTCTCAGCCCGGTGTAGGGCGTTCAAAACACTACCCTGTTCAAAACACTACGGTTAAGTTCAAAACACTACCCTTATCTATGTTCAAAACACTACCAAGTTCAAAACACTATCATGACATGGCAGTGGGGGCTGTAGTGCCGCAATATGTAACCTACTGCAGTATGCCCCACCTTACTGCATCATGAACCCCCTTACTGCATACTGCCCCACCCTACTGCATTTTGCCCCAGCTTACTGCATGCTGACACACCTTATTGCATACTGCCCTATCTTACTGCATGCTGCCTCCACCCTACTACATACTTCCCCACCTTACTACATACTGCCCCACTCTTCTACATTCTCCCCCTCTCTCCTTCATGCAGCCCCACCCTACTGCATACTACCCCAGCCCTGTCTACTACATACTTCCCCACCCTACTGCACACTGCCACACATTACTGCTTTATTCTCCACCTTACTGCATACAGACACACCCTACTGCCTACTGCCATACCTTACTACATATTGCCCCACACTACTGCCCCACACACTGCCTCACACTACTGCACACTGCCCCATCCTACTGCATATTTCCCCACCTTACTGCGTACAGCCCTTCCCTACTGCCTACTTCTCTACTGCCTACTTCCCGACCTTACTACATACTGCCCCACACTACTGCACCACTGCTCCATCCTAGTGCATTCTTCCCCACCCTACTGGATACTTCCCCACCTTACTGCATACAGCCCCACCCTCCTGCATCGGCTCCACCTTACTAAATACTGCCGCACACTACTGTGCACTGCCCCACCCTACTACATTCTCTGCATTCTTCCCCACCTTACTGCAGAGAGCCCCATCCTACTGTCTACTGCTCCACCGGGCGCGGTGGCATAAGCGGTCTAGCATGGGCCTCACATGCAGAAGGTCGGGAGTTTGATTCCTGGTAGAGTCAAACCAATCATAAATTTGATACCTGTCACTTCCTAGACTGGCTCTCACCATTATTAGGATAGGGCAAGGACTGGTTAGCTCAGTGTCAGGATAATTTCCCAGTGGGACAGCACTATAAAGTTGCCATGAGTGTGCACTGTCACAAGTCAGTACCCGTCCTGATATGACCTTAGATGTTGCTAGGACATAAAACAGCAACCAATGACAGCAACCCCTACTGCCCCACCTTACTACATACTACCCCACCCTACTGCATTCTTCCCCACCTCACTGCATACAGCCCCACCCTACTGCACACTGCCCCACCCTACTGCACACTGCCCCACCCTACTGCATACTGCCCCACCCTACTTCATTCTTCCTCACCTCACTGCATACAACCCAACCCTACTGCACACTGCCCCAGCCTACTGCATTCTTCCCCACCTCACTGCATACAGCCCCACACTACTGCATACTGCCCTAGATTACTACATAGTGCCCCACCCTACTGCATACTGCCTCACCCTACTACAAATTACAATGAATATGCAGCAATTATAACATCTTTTTAGAGTAATGTTTTGAATTTAAGGATAGTGTTTTGAGCGTGGCCACAGTAGTGTTTTGAACCTACCTTCAACTAAGTTGAAAACACTACCATAGTGTTTTGAACCTAGGTTGAAAACACTACCGTAATGTTTTTGTGGGGTAGTGTTTTGAACTTACTACACCGGCCCTTGCCCGCCTAGCCCCGCCCACGTTCCCGCCTCCCTCTCCCTCCATCCTTTTCGGATCGCCCATGCCCCGCCCCGCCCCCGCCCTGTCCCGGCACCGCCCCGCCCGCCCCGCCACACCCGGCCCCCACCCCACTCCGCCCCGCCCCGCCCCGTCCCGCCCCGCCCCGCCCCGCCCCACCCCGTCTTCCCGCACCCCTGTCTCTCCCCATCCCCCCCATCCCTGCCCGCCTGCCTTCCCGATCCGCCCACCTGCCCGGCCCGGCCAGCCTCCCTCCCTTCCCGCTCCGCCCGCCCCCTCTCCCACCGCCTTCCAGCCATGTCCCCTCCTCCTCCCGCTCACTTGTCCCTCCCGCCCGGCCGCCTTCCCTTCCCAAGCTCTCCGCCCGTCCGCCTCGCCTGCCCCGACCGCCCCGCTTGCCCCGCCTGCCCCGCCCGACTGCCCCGGCCAGCCCGCCCGGGAGCTGCAAGTGTTGAGTTAGCGGGACATTGTTATTCTCGGCGGCCCCGCCGCAAAGTGCAGTGTCCATTAAGGCGACTCAAATCAGCCCGGGGCAACATAAATCAGATTCCGCCACAGCGCGGCGACGGCGCTCCCTCCCACTTCCGGTACTGAAGAACGCAGTCAATGAGAGCCGTGTGCAAACTTAAAAATGCGCGCGCAGCTCCGAGGCAAAGGGAGCGTCTCTAGTGATAACCATATGTAAAGCCCCCCCCCTCCTCCTCTCACCCCCCCCCCACACTCCACAGATACATCCACAAAAGAACCTACCCCCCCTCCCACACACACACCCAGCACCGCCCCTAATCAACAACAAACACGCATCGCTAAGTGTCGCTAGGAGGGTTCAGTCACTCGCGCTCTGCGTGCTGGGACCAGTTTGAAGTGCAGGGATGAAAGATCTCCGCGATTTCTCGGATTTCCGCGATTTTTTTAATTTACCGATTAACGTTAAACACTTACCTACATATATATGAGACAAAATCCTCCGGTGCGACTGACAGTTGTCTACACCCGATGGAGGGGAGTTGCGCGGATGTGGCGCCACCAGTCAAGTGCGGAGTCTTATGGAGAATAACAATGGTAATCAAATAATATAATAATATAATATATAATGGAAACAATTCCTTTCGTATTTTTATACTCGCATAATACGTTATGCATCACATATATAAGAGAGCAATTGATTAGTCCGAATCCTGTTCTTATGACCTTAGATGTTGCTAGAACATCAAACTCAAACAAGAAAGGGTTAGATATTGGTGATAACATAGCCTAGTCACAACAAGGATAGTTGAAACCTGACTTCAGTAACTTTTCCGCGATTCCCTGACATTGACAGTGCCAATTTTTGCATGAACTACAGTGACTGGTGTTTTACATTATACAGCAGGAGCCACTCCCTTAATTCTACAGGATCGGTGCTGTAACTAATACAGCACTGATCAAACTTAGATTATTTAGACTGTCAATTCCAAAAGTAAGACGGCTGGAAGACCAGTGCTCCGGCGCTGACAAATGTCATATTCAGATGAATAAATACTTTACCAACAACAACAACAAATCCTATGGTTGGGGGGGGGGGGAATCCGCGTTTTCATGAAAATTCACAATCGGCGGCAAGGTCTCGACCTGTTTTCCGCGGGTTTTTTCGGAGACCACTTTCATCACTGAGAGTGGCAGGGGGTGGGAATGGATCGGTGTTTGAGGTGGGGGTGGGTGGGGGGGGGGGCAGGGATAGAGTATTCACGTCACCCATTGCAACTTATGCCCGCATCATTACCTTTCACGCGTTGATTCAGTTGTCAGTCTGACATTGTCACCTGCTGTCAACCTCAAGGTGAACCTTCTGATTGCTTTCGGGGACAGTGCCAAACGGGCCGACCCTATATCCCTGGGAAACCCGGAGTTGGTTGGTTGGTTGTTGGAGTTTTGCGTCCTGGCAACATCTAAGGACATATAAGGACGGATACTGAGTTGTGACAGTGGATACTCATGGTAACTGTATAGTGATGCCCCACTGGGAGACTGAGTGGGAGATTGGGTCATGGTGCCAGCAGCCCAATCTTCAAATGTGGCAACACTAAGACACCTCCATGAGTGTGAACTGTCCCATATCGGCAGCTGTTGCTAGGACTTAAACCCCAAACAAACAAGACAGTCATATTTTCTCAATAGTTGACACAAGGTGGCACTAATTCAATATCAATAGGATAACACTTCCTCTATTAAATCCACGCCACTCCTGTCGTCCATTGGACGTTGGATCGTGTGTTGACGATGAATGGGTGTTAATAAATTGGCTACAGTAATTGTGATGCTACCCATCACGTGGTGGATGCACCGGGGTGTGGGCAGAGGAGCGAGGAAGGGAGGTCCTCAAATTACTGGGAATCAAATGTTGTCCATTTTGGGATCCTTAGCCTAATGAGTCCATCCACAAACAGCTTCAGGAAATATATTAACTTTATAGTAGGGCAAAAACAGTTGGCCTTCAACGAGACTGCCTTTACCGGAAGAACAATTCGTGTGAAGAACACACAGCACGAAAGCGCTAATCAGTCAGGAGTAGGCTTTAATTATGTCATGGGAGGAAAGCACTTTGTGTAAAGACTGCGAATGGTGGCTTTCACGCTAAATTATTCTCTGCTCAGACGTACGGCCAGCTTTACATCGCCATCCGCCAGCGGCACCTGGCGGGACGCGCTGAATCTTTGATGGCGACCAAGGATCCAAACCACTCAGGGATGGATACCCAGAGCACCACGGGACTCCCCCCGCCCTTCCCCTCCTTCTCCCCTCCCCCTCCTTCTCCCTCTTCTTCTCCCCCTCCTTCTCCCCCTCCCCAACCTTCTCCCCCTCCCCCTCCTTTTCCCCCTCCCCCTCCTTGTCCCCCTCCCCCTCCTTCTCCCTCTTCTTCTCCCCCTCCTCCTCCCCCTCCTTCTCCCCATCCCCCTTCTTCTCCCTATCCCCCTCCTTCTCCCCCTCCCCCTCCTTCTCCTTCTCCCCCTCTCCTCTCCTCCATCCGTCCCTCTCCTCTTCTCTCCTCCATCCGTCCCTCTCCTCCCCTCCCTCGCCTCCCTCCCTCACCTCGCCTCCCTCCTCCCTCACCTCCCCTCCCTCCCTCACATCGCCTCACTCCCCCCTCCCTCGCTCGCTCCCTCCCTCTCCTCGCCTCCCTCCCTCCTCTCCTCACCTCGCCTTCCTCCTCTCCTCTCCTCGCCTCCCTTCTCTCCTCTCCTCGCCTCCCTCCCTCCTCTCCTCTCCTCCACTCCCTCCCTTCTCTCCTTTCCTCCATACCTCCTCTCCTCTCCTCGCCCCCCCCTCTCCTCGCCTCCCTCCCTCCTCTCCTCTCCTTGTCCCACTCCTTTCCTCTCCTCGCCTCCCTCCCTCCCTCTCCTCTCCTCTCCTCTCCTCCCTCCTCGCCTCCCTCTTCTCCTCGCATCCCGCCCTCCCTCCTCTCCTCGCCTCTCTCCCTCCCTCCTACCCTCGCCTCCCTCCCTCCTCGCCTCCCTCCCTCCCTCCTCGCCTCTCCTCTCCTCGCCTCCCGCCCTCCCCTCCTCTCCTCGCCTCCCTCCCTCCTCTCCTCTCCCCCCTCCATCCTCTCCTCTCCTCGCCTCCCTCCGTCCTCTCCTCGCCTCGGCTCCCTCCCTCCTCTCCTCTCCTCTGCTCTCCTCTCCTTCCCTCCCTCCATCATCGCCTCGCCTCCCTCCTGGCCTGTCCTCACCCCCTCCCCTCCCCTCCTCTCCTCTCCTCCCCTCCTCTCTCCTCTCCTCGCCTCCCTCCTCCTCTCACCCCTCTACTCCTCTCCTTTCCGCTCCTCCCTTCCTTCTGCTCCTGCCCTCCCTTCCCCTCTTCCCCTGTCTCTCCTCCCATCCCACTATCCCTCCCTCTCCTCCCCTCCTTGTAACCCTCCCGTACCTCCCCTCCATCTACCCGTCCACCCATCCCTCCCTCTTCACCTCCCCGTCTCCCTCTCCCTCCCTTCCCTCTCCCCATTGCTCTCCCCTCTCCCACTTTCCTCTCCCCTCCCTCTCCCCCACCCCTCCCCCCTCCCTTCCCCTCCCCTCGCCCCCCTCCCCTATCGGCCGCTGACCACCGACCGATGCCCATCAACTTCATATATAAACAGATGGCACCGCCGCCGCCGCATAACGGATCGGCGGCGATTTTTCCTCGCCACACTTCACTTAAGCCACTTAATTTAGTGGTGGGGAATTGATCCATATTTGGGTGATGTATCAGCCGGGTGATGGATCCCCGCCAGCCCCGGCTGAGTGGGGAAGGGAAGTCTGGTGCATATGTGTGTGTGTGGGTGTGGGTGTGACTGTCTACCATGGCGGCGCCACTACCACCAATGAAGGGTATGCACTGACGCTAAGCGGAAGTGCAGCCATTGTGGCGATACAACCACAATAACAAACCCAACTAACTCAATGCATTGTCAATGGCAGTGAGCAATCTTCATGCAGAAAAAGTGAACTATCTCTAAAACCACACCACGGAGAAACAAACTGATTGGAATACATATAGAAAACACATTCACCGAACAGATTATATTAAATTGATGAGGTTAGGGTTCTGCATTTCTATTAATTTTGAATAAAATAGACGTTTTGCACTGCGCATACCGGCAAACTCAATGCATTGTCAATGGCCGTGAGCAATCTTCATACAGAAAAAGTGAAATATCTCTAAAACCACACCACCTAATAACAAACTGATCGGAATTCGTATAGAAAACACATTCAACGAACAGATTATATTAAATTGATAAGTTTAAGGTTCTGCATTTCTATTAATTTTCAATGAAATAGACGTTTTGCACTGTGCGTATCGGCAAGCTGAATCCATTGTTAGGTTGTTTACTAGTTGATATCGCCACAATGGCCGCGCTTCCGTTTGATGACGTCACGGGAATACCCGCTATTGTTCACGGGGAAGTACACCCCTCCTCTCCCCTCTCCCCTGTCCCCTCTTTCCCTTACTCCACAATGTAATATGTTGGGACTCGGCCGACTGAACCCCAAACATTACTATGCTCCACAGGTGTGTTCTGACAACTGTCTCTCAGTCCCCACCTATGATTACTCTCAACAACTCATGCGGAAGAAAGTAAGACAAGTCGTGCAAGATTGACAGTGAAGAGGTTGTGCTTTATTTGGATCAACTCCTGTTCACCTACTGGTGACCTATCACCTTCACCCCTTACCAACTGCCCACACAGATCCTCATGACTCTTGCTGGTGTATATCAGAATCAGTGCCTACAGCCCATTGAACCGGAGTCCACTGGTTGTTGCACACAGCTCAGTGTCTTTGGAATAGATGTTGCTAGTTCGAGTGTAGAAAGTTGAGTCTCCTCCAAGCGTGCTTCATGTGGGGTCTGTGTGTCAAGTATGAGGAATGCAGGTGACTGGGCTCACACAGCCAGCCAATCAGACACCCTGTACAGCCTGGGTGGGCGATGCCATAAGAGGGGGCAGCTGTCACCTAACCCCAGCTGCAGGTGGTGTCCATAATGTATGCAGGATGGCTGGGTGTGTTTGTCCATCAGCCCTATGGTAACAGGTAGTTGCAGACAGTTACAATGAACATATCTTAATGCTTCAATTGCATTCTTTCTGGTGCATGAAGGGAATATTTAAATAATTATTAACTGTCTATTAAGTATGAACATCACATCACAATCTTGGTTGCGATGTTATCACATTTCCACATAGTCGCTTATGTCACAAAGCGAGTGGGGCACCCATTACTATCTGTTACATAACAGTGGTGCCCAACTCCATCGCCCAAAAATAATAATGTTCTTTGCCAATATATAAACTGGAACCGAAAATCCGTATATTTTAACAACAAGGTTTAGGGTAGAGGGAGAGAACGAGAGTGGGAAGGGGTGGATCCACCACTCCACAAGGTTTCGGTGCCTGGGGAGAGGGCGAGAGAGGAGGGAGAGGGGGAGGGAGGGGTGAGCGGTATTGGGGGTAGTGATCTACTACTAGTACCATGTCAGGATACTTGAAGTGATTGCATGGTCACTATTATTCACAAAGACCCCATTCTCCGAGGTTTGGAGGTGTGAATGTGCGATATTAGAGGGTGTTTTTGGTGTATGTTGGGGGGGCGGAGAGGGTTACTGGTTTTGATACAGCACAATGGGAGTGATTGTATGGTGGCTATTATTCATAGAATACCCTCCCCTCCTTTCACTGGAATGAGCGAAATTAAATTGCAGTTTGATAGTTTTGAGTTTCTTGATAATTGTCAGATGCCTATAACAAGTTGGTAATTATTATCTATTTTATTTGAATTTGAAGTAATTCTGTCTGAAAAGATTAACTCTGGAAATACTTGAAGTAAAAACAAACAAAAGAAATGTTGATATATATAGAAGTGGGATATGCAGGATCAAATGTAACTGAATGATTTAGCTTAAAAGATTTGATACTTTCATCGGGTTATGCAACTTTAAGGGTGTTTTGGGTGTCTGATAGTGGGAGAGGGTCTGCTGGTGTCTAGACAGCACTACTGCTAACCATACAGCACTACTGGTAGCTAGACATCAGTGGTGGTACATAGACATCACTATTGGTACATATACAACACTACTGCTAACTAGACAACAATACTTGTACCTAGACAGCACTACTGCTAACCATACAGCACTACTCATAGCTATACATCAGTGGTGGTACATAGACATCACTACTGGTACCTAGACAGCACTACTGGTAGCTAGACATCACTACTGGTACATAGACAGCCCTACTGGTGGCTAGACATCACGAGTGGTACCTATACATCACTACTGGAACCTAGACAGCATTACTGCTAACTGGACAACAATACTGCTAACTAGACAGCATTACTGCTAACTATACAGCACTACTGGTAAATATACATCAATACTGGTACCTAGACAGCACTACTGGTAGCTAGACATCACGAGTGGTACCTAGACATCACTACTGGTACCTAGACAGCACTACTGCTAACTAGACAACAATACTGCTAACTAGACAGCATTACTGCTAACTATACAGCATTACTGGTAACTAGACATCAATACTGGTACCTAGACAGAACTACTGGTAGCTAGACATCACGAGTGGTACCTAGATATCACTACTGGCACCTAGACAGCACTACTGCTAACTAGACAACAATACTGCTAACTAGACAGCATTACTGCTAACTATACATCACTGCTGGTAGCTAGACATCAATACTGGTACCTAGACAGCACTACTAGTAACTAGACAACAGTACTGGTAACTAGGTAACACTACTGGTAAGTAGACATCACTACTTGTAGGTAGACAGCACCACTGGTACATAGACAGCACTACTAGGACCTAGACAGCACTACTGGTAACTAGGCATCACTACTGGTAAGTAGACATGACTGCTTGTAGCTAGACATCATTACTGGTAACTGGACAGCACTACTGGTACCTAGACACCACTACTAGTCCCTAGACAACAATACTGATACCTAGATAACACTACTGATACCTAGACAGAACTACTGGTAACTAGACAGCACTCCTGGTAACCAGGCAGAACTACTGGTACCTTGACAGAAAACCTGAAGTGATTGTATGGTCGGGCTTGTCTCTTCGCGGAGGTTTGCGATAGGACTGGGCGATATTAGGAGCTGGTTGCGGTGTGTGGTGAAGTGTGGGGGGGGGGGGGGGCAGTCTCCTAGTACCTGATAGGTAGCACACTCCTGGTCACTGCGCATGATCCTGCCCGTGACCGGTTGTGACAGGCAGCTGGTGCCTGGCGTGCGGTATTACTGGGGATTACCAGTGCACCTGATGACCTTATCCGGGGCTGCCAACTTCTACCCGGTCTTTCCCATGGAATTCACTCCTTGCCCTTGTGGTAACCAGCGGCAAGCTGGTGGCTGGCGTGGAACAGAGGGATCTACCTATCCAACAGGTTACTTGGAGTGTTAAGGTTGTTGTTCATCAATGGTGCCAAACGGGCGCACTGCCTTCATTGGGCACATCCGGTTGCTGGTTGATTCGCTTGGTGTTTACCCTAGCGATAAGAGCGAACATCCCAAAATTATGGACAGCGTACACAATATTGCCGCTCTTTTTTTGCTCCTGCCAAAAAAGCCTCTGTCATATATAATGTTGTCGTTGATGTTCGCTGGGGGGGTCATAGATCTACAGTCATATCAGCACGGGTAGGATCTTATGACAGTGCCCACTCAGGGCGACTTTATAGTGCTGTCCCACTGATAGACCGGACCAGTAGCACCTGGACAGCAATTTCCCACTCAGTCGCATTATCCTGAGACTGAGCTAACCAGTCCTTGCACTAGCTTAGTAATGCAGAGTGCCAAGCTAGGTAGCGACAAGAATATTTGTTTGTAAGTCATTGGTTTGACTCGGCCATTGATTCAAACTCACATAAGGAAGCTTTACACTATATATATGAAAAAAGAAGAGAGAAAGACAAAGGAAGAAAGAAATGTTTAAAGACAATTCTACAATCATGCAAGACCATGTGATGCACATTCACCGAGTGCATAATACTTTTGTTGAACTGGAATTGTAGGCAGTTAATATTACAACTAATAGTTCAATTATATTATGCTTCTATTATCAAACAGGACTTTCATGTGGGTATTATTGCAACTGATAGTTTCATTTATGTACCAACACATTGACTGAATGACCAGAAGACCAGTGCTCTAGCTCTGGCAAAAGGCATTATTCACTGAATAAACTACATTTAGTAAAAACAAAAAAAACAAAAACAAAGAGAGCAACTTAACTTGCGCTCTTACCGATTCAGCCACCATGTCCCGGTCTGTCATAAATAACCACAAGAAAGGACAAATAGCCACGAAGATCCCTGTCTGTCTGTCCTCATTCTCACCCCTCGCAGTGTTTTCCTTCGACCGGCCAATGCCCAGCTTCAGGTAGCTTCACCATCCACTAACCCAGGTTATGTACCATTCCCACTTGTGATAGTCTACTATGGTGCACTGACGATCGTAAACAGACGCAAACTGCAGTTGTCTGGCCATATATCCCATTCACGAGGTCTGCCAAAACCATCTTGCAAGGCACAGTGAAAGGGGAAAGAAAACAAGGCGGACAAAGGAAGAGGCGGGAAGACAACATCAGGGAACAGGCATGCCTGGAGTTTTGCCAGATGAGAGTGGAGAAGAGGGAAGAAAATGGATCCAACTCTAAGTAGTCTAAGTATTACGTCTCCATTTGTTTTCAACACCCCCAAGAGACTAGCTTACAAATATCTTCTCCCAGTCATCCTTACTTGAGTGTATAAATCTCGACAGGTGTCCGCAACACGTGACTAGATAGATGTAATAAGCATATGATGGAAATAAAACATGCACTCGATAAATATATGCCACACTCACCGCACCCCCCCCCCCCCACCCACCACCCAATCACATTGAACCGTACATTTCCGCAGAGCATATAAAGATTAATATTATGGGGAAAATAATTATATTCATCTACTTAACATCATGTCATTTCCTACAACCATCATCCTGATATGACATTAGATGTTGCCAGGACATAAAATCCAACAAGCAAATCCTACAACCATCCAATATGCACCTATCTCAATTATATATTTGATTGCCTCATCAACATTTACACGGTAGTATTGTGGTTATTTATTGGCCGGTGTATTCATGAAAAAAACCTCGTAGAAGAAGTAACTACAGCTATTCATAGAGTTGGCTTCTTCTCCCACTACACCACATATCCCGTGTGATGAGATATTCCTGAGTTAGATTTTTATTTATTGGGTAAGGTTTTCAATTGAGTATGATAACCAAAATATCATATTGAATATGAGTCATATGATTATGAATGCGATAGCATGATCAAAAACGGACACAATGATGTACATGGCACTTGTGAAGCCATATTTTAAAACATAATGTGGACGTAATTTTCCTGCAATTAAAATAGATTGTGTTCTATCTTTCAATTGATTGAAGTGGAATAGGATTTAATTATTTACTAGAAGCATTTGCAAAACAATATATAAGAAGGTAGTGGCTGTCCCGATTCAAACATTATTTTGATGTAAATGGCCCGACAATGGTGACAGTTTCAAACCGTCATAGGCAATGTACTTCATAATGATAGCGTAAGTACCATTGAAATGAGGATGACTAATTGTTCGCTATTGCAATTTCCCCTGCCTAGAGTTGTACAGTCCAATGGTTTCTTTATTTTCTGTCATTTTATTAGATACATATATTAGGTTGAACGGTATAATCTAGCTTACTTATAAAGTTGGATGGTCCGATGGCGTTTGAATTGTTGTCTTATTTTCTAGATAAATATATCAAATTGATCATTATGAGCTACTAATCATTAGTCCGGAGTCATTTTGATGAAAAATGACTAGTTTTGAAGCAATTGGAGCTGAAAGAACCCAAAATATTTAGACAACCTTGCCAAAAGTCTTATGGCTATGACCCAGATGGTCATCTCGCGGTGCCCACATGATGTGAGATGACCTACTAATCCTGGAACCTGACAGGGCTGTAGGTAGGTATTTCTGTTTGGGTTGGGAACATTCTGGGAACAGATTGGTGCCATAGGCCTGTGGCACTAGGCTTTTTAACAAAATGTTATTTTGTAAAGGGGTTAACTTGATTTATATCTATTGAATTGACAAAGTAGCATCGAATATCCAGTATCACATATACATCGGTATATGATTTACATTGTCCCAATGGCATAAATTTCAAAATATCAAACTATGCAACCACCCACCAAACTGCAGATTCTATGCTTCAGCCAGGCCTGAGCATTAATGGTTTGACGGGATCTGCCGCAATTGCGCAGGTTTCTGGGTTTAATGCTATAATTGCAGCAGCCATTCTGGTTGTGCCTATGTGTTATCGTTTCGACGGGATCCATCACAAATGCACTGTTCCACAGCGTATGCATCGGAGGATGGCCTGGGGTCATAGCAGCATATCAGTTTCTATACTCACCTATGACAAACTGCACGCTCTGCGATCCCGGCACATACGCTGCAGAACGCCTGCTGCTGTCATAGCGTTAAGCCCAGAACCCGGCACATTTGCAATGGATCCCATCCAAACGATAACGCATGACCAGAACAGTTGCTGCCATCATAGCATTAAACCTGGAGATCTATGCATTTGCAGCAGATCCCGTCAAGCCAGTAATGCTCAGGCCCAGCTGGATCGTAGAATATGGCTGCTGGTATCATAGCATTAAGCGCAGAACCTGGCGCGTCCAAATGATAACGTATAGGCACAACCAGATGGGCTGCTGCCATCATAGCATTAAAACCGGTAACTGGTGTATTTGCGGCAGATCCCATCAAACTATTAACGCTCAGGCCCGGCTGATGTGGCCAGCATGGAATGGCTGCTGCATTAGCTAATACAAAAAAGATCTGAAAGTCAAAAACTTTCAAATGCACATATCTCACTCCATATGGTTCACTCCTTTTTACATTCGATAACAAAAATGCATTTTCCTTTTATATACAGTGTAACTGACAAATTTCAAATGGATATGCACAAAACACATGCGTGCGCATCCTCACATACATTTAGACCGCCAAGGATATGCGTACTGCTTGCATTTCTCATGTACATATTATTGCTCTGTTATTATTTACTGTTATGTCAGCCATGTCTCATCCTCCCTCATACCATGCATAGGGCTGATGGCAGATGCAATTTTACTTGACAAATTTAACATTTTCAAAATTTAAATGACCAAAATGTATTAATTATATTGATAGAATTGACCAAACAGCATTGAATATTCAACATGGAGGGGAGGGGCAACATCCACCTCATTTTCTCTTCCCCTCTTCCCCTCTATGTCCCTGCACAGTAGGCCGACTTGGTCGGGGGAGGCTAATGAGGTCATGAGATTGGCCTAATTGTTTAATGGCCTCCCAGCATAATGGGTGTTTCAAAGTGAGTGTCGAAAAGGGGTGAGGTTATAAATTCACAGGTTATTCTGAATATGCTGTCCCAAATTATTAGCTAATGCATCAGTATCTAAGTTGGATATATAGGATCAAATGTAAGTAGTTGTTTTAATTTTGACAAAATTATATTTCATCGGATCATGCAACTTTAATTTGAAGTAACTTTGATTTTAAATGACTAACTTGGGCAATATTTGAACTTGACTTGATGGGGGGTTCAATATTGGAACTTGACTTGATTGCGGGGGGGGGGGGGGATTCGTAGCCTATCGGTCACTGGCTGCAGAACTGTAGCATTGAAAAAAAGCACCGTTAAAACGATCCGTTTTTTTATCAAATATTTGAAGTGTAAAAATGCATAAGCCATTTGGGCATGCTTGTCAAAACTCTAACCCTATAGTTTTCAGCCGTAACAGGTTCAATTGAATTCTTCTATGTAGCAACAAAACAATTAATAAATACAACAGTATCTAAGTTAGATATGCAGGATAATATTGAAATACGTGCATCACTTTTCTTATCGAACTATGCAACTTTAATCAACTACAATTCAAGAAAACGATCCCAACAACAAAAGTATACTTTTTAAGTGGCAACCAGGGCAAATCTGGCTAGTGCGAGTGGTGAGGAAAAGACGGACAAAGCCACTCGCCTTGCCAAATGTCATATATTCACACGCTGTCCCGTCCCACTCCTAGCCACATATACTATACCCCGGTTGGTTGGTTGTTGGAGTTTTACGTCATGGCAACATCTAAGGTCATACCAGAACAGGTACTGATTTGTAGTAGTGCGCACTAATGCCGACTTTATAGTGTTTCCCCACTGGGGGACCAGGCCACCAGGACCATGACATGATATCCCACTCAGTCACATTACCCTGACACCGATCGAATAATGCCGAGCATCTGGCTAAGAAACAACAAGCATCATTTCTTAAGTCATTTGTTTGAATCGACAAGGGTTCGAACCCGTGGGATCGCTATATCCTAGTCAACACCCGCAAGCTAGTCAGCCATTACCATCATTCCGTGACCTACATAACCTTGAATCATCAACAGAAGCCAGTATCGACATTAGATTTGCAATGTCGGGATCATTAGATCCAACCATCCTCGGTTGCTAAAAGACAAGTTGGATGGACATTGGCTCTGTGTCAATCGTCGGTGACATCAGAAAGATTGCACAAGAGATAATGGACATGCCTGCACCTTTTTCTCTTTTTTTTTCTTTTTTCTTGAAGATGTATACTGCCTATCATGGATAAGTCTGAATAGACTTGTTTTCACCATTAGACAATCTGTCGATAGAAAGCCTGAGCCTACACTTTTACCGGACTGAAGGGATGTTTAACCTCCCACACCACATAGACATGGTATGAGAGCAACTGGCCTTTGATGACACTGTAAGTTATACACAGCAGTGGAAATCCAAATTGGCAGAGGTGGGGGCACAGGGGATCGAATCACCAACCTTCAGATTTGGAGTCTGACCTAGAAAAAAGTCAGACACTCTAACCACTCCGCCATAGAGAACACCACATCTATCGAACACTTGGCTACATGATTATGTTAGAAAGAGCGCTTCTATTCCATAATGAGGCTGTATCCATAGCAATTATTTCTGGTTCAAAAGTCTTATAATTGCCCAGCATTTGGATCATCTTGGTACAGCCTTAGACTGTATTTGCCTGTACAGGACTATTTTTGTTGTGTACATTAGTTGATTAAAATTGCATAGTTCTATATTTTTGGGTTTCTATCATTTCCTGAGATAAATATATTAGGTTGATCAATAGAATCTATCTTAAATGAGCTTGAAGTAACTTTGATTAAACATTTTTAACTTTGGAGATATTTTAAGTGTAAACATGCCAAATTAATTTTGGCCTGCTTGTCAAAACTTTGATCCCATAGGCTTCAATACAAACAACGTTACTTTGTATGCCCTTGGAAATAGCAACAACTAGATAACAAGTGCACAAGTATCAAGTTGTCTATGCAGATTCAAATCTAGATAGATGATTTTAATTCGAAAATTTGATGCTTTTTATCCGACTACACAACTTTTAGCAGGGGACATCTCAACCACAAACAATTGGTCTTCCTCATTCCACTCTCCCTTGCCCTATCCTAGTAATGCCGAATGTGAGGCTAGGTATTGACAACTATAACCTTTTATGCAATTCATTTGACACAACCAGGGTTTAAAGATTTCTGGCGATTCGTAGTCCAATGACAAACCAAAGTGAGAGTCGGGCGATCAACTCATTCAGCAATCCCATTTGGATATGAAGTTGGATATGACGGGTTGGAATACAATTTTCACATGGATAGCGATTTCTCTATCTGATGATAATCATTGCAATAATATTAGTGTAATTTCTTGAGTCGGTGAGGTACTCATTTAAAGCCTTGCTATGGAAACCGTGGTGATGTAGTACCGATAATGCAGTAGGTCTGCATTATCTTGAACCAATATGTCAGCAACCTTAGCATCTACTTTAAATGTAGCTAAACTTCCAATGAAGTGTCATTTGATTTTCAATAACAAACTAGCATTACATTGCGAACATCGTCCGAATTGAATGAATTGAACAGTAACAATTCTGAAATTCCAGAAGAGACCTGACCTATTAGTATTACATTTCTAATATCGACCGAATTGAATTCGTTTTAACAGCAAAACGATGAAATCCCAGAAGACATGGAATAGATTGCTGCCGGACAATGTTCTTATTGCTCATAGAGACGGCTGGCCTACTACTACTAGGATTGAGTCTGTGACTATATGCTATGTTACAATAGAAGCTATCCATCGCCAGATGGGATGGCTGATTGAATTGAGTTCCCACTTGCAATGTGGCATGTCATGGTGTAAATTCCACGGATGGAATCTGTTGTTGTGCAGCCAGGCTATAGTGAAATCAATAGAGGCAAAAAGAGAAAGGAAGAGTATAAAGAGTGAAAGTAGAGAGAGAGCCAAGCCCTCAGGTTTATTATTTATAGTGGTACATGGATCCAGTATGGCATATCACCTGACCGTATTCTCCAATGAGAATCAAGCATCTACAGCTCTTCCAATGAACATCAATCATTCCTGTGTCCCCATGGTTACAGTGATCTGCCCACCACAACCAAGCGGCATTGCCCCTTTGGTCACCACCTTCCCTCAGCTGAGTGTGTGGTGATCCGTGACTAACAGAGGGGGGAGAGGGTAGTGGGTAGAGCTCCAAGTGCCCCTTACACAATATCCTACTAGCACCACAATGTCTATTTACAATTAGTCAAGTACCACCAGCAACTTCATAACCACATTCATGCACCTGGCCCTCTATACCTTTTTCATAAGTAGAACATTTGCATTCCCTCACCAATGCGTTTTATCGGAATATTTTACAATGGGATTCGAACCCTGGCCATCTGATATAAGAATTCATAATTGCTGCTACCTAGGCTGCCTCATAGTATTACTACTGTCATTAAGGTGATGAAAATGGGAAATATTGCAACTAGAGCAGGATTTGAACCGACAGCTATTTAAGTCCAGGCAAGTGTTCTAACCATTACACCACATAGGTTCCCTGATGTCATCACCCTATCCACGGCTACTTGTTTATATGGTTCTTGCCTGAGCGGCCAGTGTAGACTATTACACTACGATATTGCAAGCAGCAGTGAAGAAGACCAATTGTCCAGGATTGGAAATTTCCACTGCTTTTTAAAAATGATGACATAATTAGCTGAACTTTTTTTAATGGTGGAGGTAGCAGCTGATATGTTGCATAGGTTGTAGGCAAAGGGTCTTGTACTTGATGTCCTGCCTCCATAAACCTGACTCTGATGGTGACTATAAGGAACCAGTGCTGTCTGTAGCCATTAACGTGTGCGACCTGTGAGGAAAAACAGAAAGGTGCACTGGAAATATTCCACTAACGACGACGTTGACACAACATCGGTTTGACATCGGACGTCTAGCTGGGTACCATCGCCCATCACCAACGGTGACCGAACTGGTAGAGCACAGGATTCCCATATGGAAGGTCGGGAGTTCGATACCCGGCCGAGTCAAATCAGTGACTTATAAACTTGATACTTGTGGCTACCGAGCCTGGCACTCGGCATTCATAGGATAGGACAATGACTGCTTAGCGAAATATCAGGATAATTTGATAGATTGGAATATCGGGTCATGGTGTCGGTGGCCTGGTCTCCTAGTCAGGCAGCACTATTAAGTCACCCTGAGTGCACACTGCCAGAAGTCGGGATCCATCCTGATATAGCTTAAAGCTAGGATTCCTTACAAGCGGTATGCAGCATGCGGCATGCGGCATGCGGCGTGCGGCGTGCTTAGGGGTTGGGTCCTTTCACCCACACTCACACCCACACCCACACCCACACACAGTGTCAGGTTTCCTCACCACTGTTCTCTATGGCAAACGCAGCAGCATTCACATTCGCATGCCGCACCGATCGCTACATGGACCGATTCAGTATTCGCATGCCGCATACCGCATACCGCATACCGCATACCATGTGTAAGGAATCACCCCCATTGATTTAGATGCTTTTCGATTTTTTGCCGCATTCGCATTCGCATTCGCATACCGCATGCCGCGTGTAAGGAATCCTAGCTTTAGATTTTGCTGGGACATAAAACAACAAACAAACCTTTCACGTTTCGTGGAGCAGATATGACCATATATCCTGACAGGACGCAAAACCCCAACAACCAACCGATCACCCACCAGCACTGCTTCCTTTACCGACCAGCTGTGTATAAAGCCAACACCCAAAAGTCTCATCCGAGCCTCTCCGGTCACCTCTCCCGGCAACTCCCCCCCGCCCCCCCCCCCCCCCCACAACACCCCCAGTCCCTGGCGGCGTCACAATCTGCTATGACGGTATATCCCATGCTGGTCGGGGTGTGTTTCGGCAAGGATTTGGGGGGGGGGGGGGCGCTATAAATAGCACGATATATAGGTAGTGAGGGGTAAGGGTTGTGCAGTGTGGGCATAATCCTCGTAGGTATGTTTGTTTGTTTGTTGTTGTTTTACATCCTGTCAACATCTAAGGTCATATCAGGACGGGCACCGACTTGTAACAGTGCACACTCATGACAACTTTATAGTGCTGCCCCACTGGAAGTCCAGGCCGCCAGCACCATGACCTGATATCCCACTCAGTCACATTATCCCACCACTGAGCCAACCAGTCCTTGTCCTATAATGACAAGCACCATGCTAGGAAGCGACAAGTATCAATTCTTACGTCATTGGTTTGACTCGACCAGGGTTCAAGCCCATGACCCCACTATCTACCAACACGGCAGACGGACGCTCTACCTCATTCAGCCATCCCGTCTGGTCTCTACGTAGGTATCAAGCCGGCACTGAGCGAAATCTTGATGGGTTGTTGGAGTTTTATGTCCCAGCAACATCTTAGGTCATATCAGTATGGGTATCGACTTGTGACAGTGCACACTCATGGCGACTTAATAGTATAGTAGAGTATAGTTCCACTTTGAGACCAGGCCGCTGGCATGATGACCTGATATCCCACTGAAGTCACATTACCCGGACACTGAGCAAACCAGTCCTTGCCCAATCCTAATAACACTGAGCGCCTGGCTAGGAAGCGACAAGTATAAATTTGTACGTCAATGCTTTGACTCGAATCCACGATCTACGAAAAAGGGAGATGGACGCTCTACTTATTTGGCCATCCCTTCTGGTCCCCGCTATAAATATCACGATATATCGGTGGTGTCGATTGTGATGTGTTGGCATAGTCCGCGTCCGTATCACCTGCTAGTGAGCGAAATGTCTGACCTTCGCCCAAGTGAGCCTTATGCCCGAGGTCAGAATTATGGCATGGGGTCATTCGGGAGCCGGTGTGAGCCTCTCACGTAGGCAGGAGTGGGACAAGTATTGCCTTCATATTGGAAGTTGAGCGATGTCATTGCACTCGATATACCGGGTCAGCCTGCAGTCAAGAGTAGGCCTACCTGTTGGCATGTTTGTTTGTTGGAGCTGTGCGTCCTGGCAACATCTGAGGTCATAGCAGGATGGGTACCGACTTGTGACAGTGCACACTCATGGCGACCTTATAGTGTTGCCCCACTGTGAGACCGGGGTACAGTCACCATGACCTGATTTCCCACTCAGACACATTATGCTGATACTGAGCTAAGAAGTCCATGCCAAGCGCCTGGCTAGGGAGCTAAAAGTATCAATTTTGTAAGTCTTTGGTTTGACTCGACTGGGATTCAAATTCCAGATATTCTCGGAAGCCTGATCTCTTGCAGATTCGGCCACCACGTCCGGTATCAAGAGTACCGTGGACAGGCTATGTAATGGGGCTGTCACACTACGACGCTTCTCACCAGCGACCCGTCGACGTGTGGTGATTTTGGGCGAAAATTAGGGAAACGAAGGGAAGCATTACGCGCGCATTAGGCGCGCGTCGGTACACATCGGTACATTATTCTGGACGTTAACGGTTGGCGGACAACGTCGGCGTGCGTTATTGGTCGCCCAAGGTTTTAAGCATGTCAAAAAAAATCAGCGATCGACAACGCTCATCAATGCATGAATCCC
The DNA here is from genome assembly GCA_030323885.1 of Branchipolynoe longqiensis. Taxonomy (NCBI): domain Eukaryota; kingdom Metazoa; phylum Annelida; class Polychaeta; order Phyllodocida; family Polynoidae; genus Branchipolynoe; species Branchipolynoe longqiensis. The sequence continues at coordinate 29,451,963 of CM059191.1, forward strand.
AATATTATGGCGATGTCAGAAGGACGTCGACAGTGCTGGAATAACATTATGGGAACGCTAGGCAGACGCTGTGCGCGCGGGCGGGTCATCTCCACACGTTACGCCAAATGGTTGCTTTGTTGTTTTATGTCCTACCAACCAACGTCTAAGGTTATATGAGCACACCGCGCCAAACTTTTCTTTTTTTTCCCTTCACTCGTTGACACCCGTTGGCTGCGTGCTAACAAGACGCTACTCGCACGCTGCGCCACTGTCCAATTTCCCCATATCAGGTTGGAGAGCTTACCTCGATCGGGCTATGGCGTTGAAATACCTCATTCGACCCCCGGTTCCATTTCCAAGGTCGAATTTTATATAGGATTAGGTAGCAGGTTCAAAAATATGGTTATGGCACACTGAGTTTTGGGAAGTTTACATATTGGAATACATCACTAGAAAGCCAAAAATTATATCTAATTTCCTGGATATTCATAGGACATTTAGTTGGGACCGGATTGAGTAAATTAACAGTGAATATTAGGAAATAATTCAGTAGTTACAACACATGGCTACAGGACAGAACTGCCCATGTTATAACTGTGTTGGTATAGCCATAAATCCCAAACAATAGAGGAACCTCCAGCCAACAATAGGGGTATATGCTGGTCTGTGGCCCACTCATATACTTCCACTTGCCACTGGGGAAGGTCGTGTGGGGACTGTTGTGCATCATGTAGATATATTTTTGGCATACCAATATATATATGCATAATAAATAATTCAATGTGATTATGCATCTGATGCATAATCACCACAAAGATGCTGGTACAACATTAAGAAAAACCTACCTTAAATATTATTGTATTTGATTTATTTTATTGTTGTGACAGCATATATACATATATACACATATACATATACACATATATACATATATTAATATACACTTTATCGATTTAAAATGATATGCATAGCCTCTCAGCTTCCCAGTTCCGAGCCTCCCTCCACCACATCCCACATATTTGAATAGAAGTAAAAAGTAATAAAAATCAAATAAAAATGCCAACCACTCAGCAAATATATGTTTATATATAGATACAATACAACCCCGTTAAACCAAGCTCAGTTAAACTAAACGATCAGTTAATCCAAACTTTTTAGGGCAGCCCGCAAAATACTACCATTTATCATATAAAAAAGTTGTTTAAACCAAAGTAAGGCCTTTATTTACGCCTCAAACAGCAGAGCATACAGAGAAATGCGAGAGGCTCACGAGGAGCAACAGTAAAGAAGCTCATACGGAGCAAGTGTAAAGTAAATCAGAATAAATGGAATAAAGTAGAAAAGGCTCATGAGCAGCAATGTACAGGTGAATGAAGTTCAGTTTATAGTTGAGTGTCAGTAGATGAAGGAGGGGGTGCCGAGGAGCCCGGCTTCCTGGTGCCCCCTGCCGCGCAGCGAATGCTGCGCGGCAGGGGGGCGGGGGGAGGAGGCGGCGCGCGGCGGCGTCGGCCGAGGTGCGAAGGCAGCGCGACAGCGCGGGGCGGGGGAGGGTCTCTTCCTCTCCTCGCATCAAACGTAATGCTACGCATTACGACCAATGTAATAATACACAGGGTAAGATTTTATTAATGTTGCTGTATGGTAGTATGTTATGTATATATGTAGTATATATGTATGTATATGTGTATATGTATATATTTATATGTATGATATGTATGTATATATGTATATGTATGTATATGTATGTATATGTATGTATATGTATGTATATATATGTGTAACATTTATAATAGGCATAGGAGGTTTGGGTTTCCGGGTGTGTGGGAGAGGCGATGGCAGCCTATCGGCGCCGGGAATACCGGCTTCCCGGCACCAGGCATAGGGGGTTTGGGTTTCCGGGTGTATATATATGTATGTATATGTATGTATATGTATGTATGTATATGTATGTATATGTATGCATATGTATATTCATTCATTCAATTCAGACTGATGACTATGGTAGTTACATAATTTGGTCCATAGTAGGTAGATATAAAAATTGTTTATGCATGTTTATGTACATTTATATGCATATATATATGTATATGAATGCATATGAATGTATAGGAATGTATATGAAATATGTGTATATATATGCATAGGTATGCATAGGTATGTATAGGTATATGTATATCATTTATAATAGGCATACAGGGTTCGGGTTCGGCATGGGAGGAGATGGCAGCCTATCGGCGCAAGGAATCCCGGCTTCCTGGTGCCAGGGTTCCCAGCCTCCCGGTGCCGAGGCTGCTGGCACCAGGCCTCAATTCAAATAATATAAATATAAATAAAATGTGATAACCAACAATGAAATAAATAAAATATAAATGCAATAATATACAGGGTAAGTTGAATGTTAATGTTGCTGTAACAGCAAGAAATGCCATATTTGTGGGGATTATGCATCAGATGCATAATTACAGTGTTATTTATGAGCATAGCTTACTGACCTCCTGTGAATAGAAATAAAAAGTGATAACCAACAATAAAATAAATCAAATACAATAATAGTGAAATAGTGAATGGTAGACAGGAAGTGTGAACACTTATTTGTCTAAGGTATTTAAGGTAGGTTTTTCTTAATGTTGTACCAGCAAGACCAGCCATATTTGTGGTGATTATGCATCAGATGCATAATCACAGTGAATTATTTCTTATGCATATATATATATTGGTATGCACAAAATATATCTAAATGATGCACAACAGTCCCCACAGGACCTCCCCCAGTGGCAAGTGGAAGTATATGAGTGGGCCACAGGCCAGCATATACCCCCATGGTTGACTGGATGTTCCTCTATTGTTTAGGATTAATGGCTATACCAACACAGTACTATCATGGGCAGTTCTGTCCTGTAGACATGTGTTGCAACTACTGAATTAGTTCCTAATATTCATTGTTAATTTACTCGATCCGGTCCCAACTAAATGTCCTATGAATATTCAGGAAATTAGATATAATTTTGTGCTTTCTAGTGATGTATTCCAATATGTAAACCTCCCAAAACTCAGTGTTCCACAACCATATTTGTGAACATGCACATTAATCTTATATGAAATTCGACCTTCGAAATTGACCCGGGGCTCGAATTAGGTACGTTAACCACCGTAGCTCAAACGAGGTAAGCTCTCCAACCTGCATATTTCTCCTAAATCTTTAACGTTTCTGGACGCTTTAATTTTATTTCCAACGCTGACGGGTCGCCGGTGAGAAGCGTCGTAGTGTGACAGCCCCATTAGCGACGGTTATGTAAGCTACGGTTATGTAAGCTACGGTTATGTAAGCTACGGCTATGTAAGCTACTTTAGCAAGATATGGCTAGTTTTAGCTCCAGGTTGGTTGGTTGTTGCAGTTTTATGTCCTGGCAACTTCTAAGATCATATGAGGATGGGTACTGAATTGTGAGAGTGCCCACTATGGCAACTTTATAGTGCTGTCCAATGGGAGACCAAGCTGCCAGCACCATGACCTGATATCCCACTGAGTCACATTACCCTGACACTGATCCAACTAGTCCTTACCCTATCCTAATAATGCCGATCGCCAGGCTAGGAAGCAAGACATACATTTTTTTAAGTCTTAGCTTTGACTCCCACGATCTACCAAAAACGGGAGACGAACCCTCAACTCGTTCAGCCATCCCATCCGGTCCGGTTATAGCTCCAAGTGTCAGAGTATGTGTATCTCTATCTACTGCTGTAATCTCTAAAGCCCCTGTCACACATCACCGGATTGTGGGAAACGGAAAGAAACCTGAACAAAGTTCGTTGATATCCGTCAAAGTCCAGTTTGTGTCTGTACAAGTTTTGAACATGCACACAACTTGGAACGGATGCCCTGGATTGACGTCTATGTTTCTTGTCTGGTTTGAGTCTGTTTAGTCTGCTTACCGTCCGTTGGCTATCCTTTCATGTCCGTTTCATGTCCGTTTCATGTCCATTCGTCCAGTGGCCTTTGACCCGATATCGCAACATTTTGACACATTTTAATACATTTTGATACTTATCATGCCCGAATACAACCGGACGAGACAATTCTGTCCGTTGCTCAATCCAGCATAGTGTGACAGGCACTTAAATGGGACACAATGCATGGAGGAACTTGTGTGTGAACAAGTGCTAAACAAAGCCAGTCGCGAGATAAGCGATTAGAAGAGGGATTGGGGCTACTCTGGTGAAATGAAATTGGGAAAATTCGGAATAAATAGGGTAAATTGCAACTTAGATGAATATTTGGAAAATATCTAACCTCTTTTAGATTTATTAGGATTATTTCAATCTCAGTCTAGTCTCAAAGGGCCAGGCATTGGCTCACGTGAGCAAGACACTTATTTCTCAACGAGTCAGGGTTGTCGATGTTTTTCGTCCTCGCAACATCTAAGGTCATATCGGATGGATGAGTCGAGGGAAATCAACCCCGTCCCGGTGGTTTCAGACGTTAGCCTAATCTGTTGACCATCAGCTGTGTTCAATGGATGCTTTTTAGACAAAAACAATCATTTCTTGTATTTGTTATTTTTACGTGGAATTGTATATGTATTGTTGTAAAAGCTAAGGCTTGAATATGTGGCTGTGTAGGCAGGCTATGGTGAAATCAATACAGACAAAGAGAAAGAAAGAGCATAAAGTATAAAGAAGGAGAGAGAGTCAAACCCTCTGGTTTATTATTTATATGATTACATGGGTTCATTGTACAGTATCACCCCACCCCTTTCCCCCAATGGAAAACAAGCATGCTTGGCCCGACCAATAGGAATCCAGCATTCCTGGTCCCCATGACTACCGGTGGTCTGTCCACCAGCACCAAGCTGTATGGCCTCCATGGCCACCACCGACCTTGACCTTTGAGTGTGGTGATCCCTATCCCAGCATAGGAGGGTAGGCCCTGAGTGCACTCACACCCAGACCTGCCAGCACCACTATGTCTATTTACATCCCACTCAGGCACCACCAACCAATACACATATATATACATACATGCTCCTGGTCACATACACCACTCAGTAATAGAACATTTGCATCCCCCCTCTGTCGTATATCAGAATATTTTACCTTGTGTTGCATTGTGTGTCAGATGTTGCACATTGCTATATGTTCCAGACCTGGGGACCGAATTTGGTGTCTTCCTGTGTGGAAGGTGGCGATTCAAATGCCGGATGAGTTAAACAAATGGCTTACAAAACTGATACTTGTCGCTACCTAGTCTGACACTCAGCATTATTAGGATAGCACAAGCAATGGTTAGCTCAGTATAAGGATAGTGTGATCAAGTTGCATATCGAGTCATTGTTACAGTGGCCTCGATACCCAGTGGGGCAGCACTATAAAGTTGCTATGAGTGCTCACTGCAACAAATCGGTACCCATTTTGATATGAACTTAGGGTGATTGTTGGAATTTTACGTCCTGGAAACATCTAAGGTCATATCACTATCAGTCCGGAATATGACCTTAGTGCTGCTAAGTAAGTTATGTACGTACAATCAATTGTTGATAATTATTTTGGGTAGGAAAATGTGATGGTTTTATCGGACTATCCAGCTTTACATACAGCCGATCTTTAATAGTCGATAATATGTGAAGTGCCCAGTTATATAACTATCTATCGGAAACACCCTGCAGTAAGAAAATCGCAGGCTAAAGAAGAAATTCACATACAGACTAAAGAAAGCGCGCAAATATAATACAGACAGATTGGCCAGAACTACTGGGACGTAAACACTGACTGGCACGCGCACGCGCACATGACAGCACCGGCGTGTTTTTTTTTATTTAAAAAAGAAAAGGACAAAATGAAGAAACAGAAAAAAAAGAACAAAAATCGAAAAAAAATAAAGAAAACAATAAGGAGCAACTCATCGAACCCCCACCGCCACCCTGACCCCACCACGAGCTGCTCGTGCGTTGCTACCTTGTCGGAGTCACTTCTCTACTCGGCTGATAACATGACAAGCAGTCTGTCCCCACGGGCAACCAGGGGGGCACGCATCACTTTGGCACCTCAACTATCACGTGGGCATGCTGCACCCTTCACATCCCCTCCACCCGCCCTCCTCCCCCTTCCACCCGCCCTCCTCCCCCATCCACCCCCCACCATCCACACCCTCCTCCGCTTCCTCCCCCATCGTCTCCCCCTCCTCTGCCTCCTCCCCCACCATCCACACCCTCCTACCCGATCCATTCCCATCGTCCCCACCCTCCTACTCCCACCGTCCCCTACCGTCCACCACAGTCCCTCCACCGTCCCCAAGATTCCTCCTACCGTCCTCCCACCACCCCCATACCACCCCCAACATCCCCATTCCCCATATTCCCCCCACCCGCCTCTAATCTTCGCCTACCCTTCCCCACATTCTTCCCACAATCATCGCATCCTCCCCAACCTCCTCCCAACCTGCTGCACCCAATCCCCAAACCCTACCCTCACCCTCCTCCACAAGCTCCTCTCTCCCTGCTCCCCCACCTTCCTCTCTCCCTCCTCTCCCTCCTCTACCACCCTCCTCTCAGCCTACTCCCACCCTGCTCTATCACCGTCCCCCAGTCACCTCCCACCCTCCTTCAGCTCGCCTTCCGCCCTCCGCTTCCCAAGCTCCAACCACCCTGCGCCTATCATCCCCAACCCATCTCCCCCCCCCCATCTATGTTTTGTTTTTGGGGAGTTTTCCGGCGCATTGGTGATCTGAAGGCTGCAAATCTGCAGCACTGTATGGGCACTGCTGAAAGCGGTACCATGTGGTTGGGAGTTGACTTCTGATGGGTAGTGGTCAGAGAAATTGGGGGGGGGAGGGGGGCAGGAAGGAAAAAGCCCAACCTCAGTCCTCTGAGAGGGCTGGGGGAGGCTGGGTGGTTGGTGTAGCTTTATGCCCCAGTAAGACCCTAGGCCATACCATGACGTGCACTTACTTGTGACAGGGTGCACTCATGGTAACTTTATAGTGCTGACCCACTGGGAAATCAGACCGCTGGCACCATGACCTGATGTCCCACACAGTCACTTTATCCTGACACTGCGCATCCAGTCCCTATCCTGACCTCATAATGCCAAGCGCCGAGCAGCAACAGGTACCTATTTTATAAGTCATTAGATTGACTCGACCAGGATCCAAACTTAAGTCCCTCCAGGCCTCTTGGCTCGAGAAGCGGTGGCGGTCAGTTTGGTGATGGAGGGAGGGATGCCTGCCTCCACATCTGCTCGGTTGGCACTGGCTAGAGCGGCACACTCGGCCTGGTCATTACCATAGAGTCCTATTTGGGAGGGACCCATAGCAGGACTGTGTTGAGGTGTGCCTGATGACTGTTCAATATTATAATCTGGATCACGTCGGCAAGGGAGTGTCTGGCATTTGGGCAGGCGATCTCTTTGATGGCATTCAGAGAGTTGGTAATGATGATGGCACGTGAGTTGTGGAGGACTTCGAGGGCCAAGTGAATGGTGGCGAGGTCAGTATCGAGAGTGCAAGCAAAGTCTGACACCCTGGTGGTGTTCTTTTTGTTGGAGAAGGGGATGAAGATTCTGCTCAGGGTGGAGTCTGCAATGTGGAGTCCGTGGTAGTCCTTGAGGGTGGGGATGGTGTCCTTGAGGCGGTAGGAGATCTGAGGGTGACCGCGGGTCCCATCTCGGAGGTAGGCTGTGGCTCTGCCGATTGTTGATGAAAGACCTGAGGAGAGGGTTCTTGTGAGGTGGGTGGTGAGAAGTTGTTTGCCTCGGAGGTAGTGGGGTGGGAGGCCGCATTAAAGGAGTAGGATCTCAATCCTGGTGATGCTGGGAACGTGGAGGACAAGGCTGGCAGCCCGGTGTTGGATGTTCTCAAGTTTCCGGACCTCATTCAGGAAGATCTTGTTCTTCGGTAGTCGAGTTTGGGCATTGCCAAGCCCTAGGGCTGTGAGAGCGAGTGTGGGTTCAGCACAGTTGAAGAGGGAGCGGATTGCCTGGCGGCAGAACAGTGCGAGTACACCATCCGGGGCACCCCAGGAGAAGCCACAGATCCTCTTCATGAGGAGGAGTCTGTTGATCATTCTGGTGGCCAGGTGGCGGAAGTGGGCTCTCATCTTACGGTCTCGGTCTAGACGGATACCTAGGTAGTCGAAGTTGGAGACCCATTCGATAGCGGATCCATCTAGGTAGAGGGGGTGAAGTGGTTGACCTCTGAAAACATGCATGATCTTGGTCTTGGTGAGGGAGATTTTCAGTCCAAGGTCCCCGCAGGCATTTCCTACCAGGTGGAGCACTTGCACAGCCAGATCCTGTGCATTGATCGCATGGGAGCAGGTGATGGCGATATCATCTGCGTAGCAGACTATTGTTGTGTCTGTGATCTCTTGGGTGTCTGTGATCTCATGAGAGATGCCATCATTGCATTGAAGAGGAGGGGGCTAAGCACTACGCCCTGGGGGATGCCATTTTTTAGTTGGATGGAGGGAGAAGAGGTGCCTTGGACACGTACCCTGGCTCGCCTGTTCTGGAGGTAATTTCGGACTTAGGCAAGAGCCCTCCATCACCCTGTTCCCACACTCCTTCCACCCCGTCCCCAACCATCTGGCACCATGCCCGCCATCTCCCCTCCCCCTCCACCATCCTCCTCCCACCGTCCTCCCATCCTCCTCACACCCTCCTCCTGTCCTCCTCACACTCACCCACACCCTCCCCGCTCTCCCCAACCATCCACCACCATCCCTACAAACCCCCGACCCCCGCCGCCTTCCTCCCACCCTCTCCCCACCCTCCTCCCACCCCTACACGCCTGTCATCTAACCCCAACTACATGCAAAGTGACACTTACAATCGCTACCCTCAGTAGTCACGACATGGGTTATTGATCTGTCACAATATACACGCTCTCCCCTCACAGTAGTTACAGACCTGAGAGCCTTCATCGTTGAGCATCAAAGACAGCAAATTGCTTATGAACAAGGATATATGTTCTGATACCATGATGGTTAATGTGTGCAATGGACGCTGCTGATCCTTGCATGTATGTGAGCAGAATGAATTTGCACAAAAGGTGATTCAGTAGAAACTTAACTTGACATGACCTGCTAAAACAGAATCATTTCTGAGAGTAATTTCTGAGAGCAATTTTTGCTCATGCATCGAAGATCCTGAATATGAAGATATAAATGTCAGAGTGTCCTACTTTAATATCCTACATATATTTGTATATATATTTATATTTACCTGCTGCACTAGGAAATATACATTTGGAATATTTAACATAGTGCAAATATATATTAATATTATATATATTTTGAACATACCTATTATCTATAATATATAATAAAAATGCATAGTATATATTTTATATTATATACATATTATATGTCATCATCATCATGCTGTCGGTCGCAATGCGACAAAGACTGCTTTTATTTCTTAAGCGCTGCTATTTTGTGCGGTTGTGTATTTCATAAAAGCTGCTTGCAAAGTGTTGAAGTGCTGCTGGCTTTTGCAAGTTACTAGCAGCACTCTCTCGGGGAGCAAATAGACGTCTCACACCGGCAAGAACACGTCAAGACAGGCGCAAACTATTTGTTCCTGCAGTGGCTGGTCGGAAGATGTTGGGAGTTCCATTCATCACCGCCCTTAATGCTGCCACAGAAGCATGGTTTTCTGTTAGGGTTTGCTCCCTTAGCCTTTGGTTCTATCAAGTACCTGTACACCACAAGGCAGTGGTTTATAACTTTGCAAGGCAGGGGCGTCAAACTCCCTGAGGTATTTTAGCAGGTAGGTACTACAATACCCGCATATCTATTATATGTATCGTATCGATTATCCGTATATAAATAAGGATGATGTGGCTGAAAATAGAATACCTACTGCATTTGATATGTAACTACAACTTAACCCAGTAAAGTCATAACATAACACAAATTCTGCATGTGTATGCCTACAACTGAAGGCAGTGACACCAGAAGACATTAAATGTACTGCATTTGATATAAAACGACAATTTAAACCAGTATTTAATACTGTATTTGATATGTACCTACAACTGAATAATCTGAAGACAGTATATGTACTGTGTTTAATCTGTAACTACAACTTAAAGTTGCATAGTCAGATGGTTTTCGGTTTCTGTCATTCTCTGAGATAAATATATTACGTTGATCTTATAATATATCTTAGATTAGCTTGAAATACTTTTGATTTCAAATGGCTAACTTTGGAGAGATTTGAAGTGCAAACATGGCAAATTAATTTTGGTGTGCTTGTCAAAACTCTGATCCAATAGGCAAAGTAAAGCTTGTTTTATTTAACAGCGCCTCAAGAGCACATTTATTTGTGTATCATCGGCTCTTGGATGTCAAAGATATGGCCATTCTGACATATTTCTTTGGAGGAAACCTGCTGCCCCCACATAGGCTACTCTTTCCGATAAGCAGCAAAGGGTCTTTTATATGCACTTTCCCACACACAGGACATCACATACCACAGCCTTTGATGAACCAGTTGTGGACCACTGGTTGAAAGGCTTCAGCAATAACAGGTCTATTAAATTGACTTAGTATTCCCTGACGAAGGTGACTTGGGAAGAAGCAGGAAGGCCGACTGGATGGGGGATGTTAGTTCTGACCAGGGTGTACCAGAGCCAGCTTATTGAATAAGTGTTCCATATTTGTTCCTTCTGTGTGGCGCATTCTCAGACGTTGGTGGTGGCTCGAGAAGCAGCAGTGGTCAGTTTGGTGATGGAGGGAGGGATGGGTTCTATGCAGCAAGAAATACTTAATAAGAGCATCAGTATCTAAGTTGGATATGTCGGCTCAAATCTAGATCAGTATTTTGCTTTTGAAAATGGGATGCTTTCATCGGACTAAGCAGCCTTAATCCAGTTAAATAATCATGTGTTGCATTATCTACTGTGTACTGCTTCAGTATATATATAGATATATATATATATATATACACGCACAGACACAGAGACAGAGAAAGAATCTCAGCGTTAAGTGAGTAGGACAGTGAGCAGGCGAGCGGTGGCGCCACCATTGGAGTTGAAACCTGAGCAGTAGATGAATAGTCCGAGGCTCAACCACCCGATTATTGGTGGGTGGATGTTAGGATAGTATAGAATTCTGGGTTATTATACTCGGATAATTATTATACAGCATATATATATATATATATATATATATATATATATATATATATATATATAATGTATGTCTCGAGGGGAAATATATCTATTTAGCGCCAACTTATCTCGGACGTCATCTGGGGTGTCAACAACATGCACATCAGTACTGTCGTCACTGGTCCCCTGACAGTGTGAGCAGCTGCTAGGAGCCTCTCATTCCACGCCCTGACAACAGGGACCGGTAGCAAGCTAGCTCGGCAGTGCCTTTACTGACCAGCGCGCTGACCCGCTGACCCCGGCCCGGCCTTGACCTCTCCCCCCGCCGGCCCATCAGGAGTCAGGCCGATAAGACGGGTTCAGCGCACAGCAAATAACATGCCGACATAATGATGCGAAATGCCGTGGATGCCATGCAGGGGTTGCTCAGCATCAAACTCGATACCTGACGGAGGTAGATAGCAGCGTCTGAGTGGGGCGCCATATCAGCGATGATGAGAGGACGCGCCAAAAGTTGCCTTATCAGTGGCCATCATTAGAGCGGGTTCGGTGAGTGTACATGGACGGGATTTCTCTGAGTGTGTCACGGGTTATTTGTCTGTGTGTTGTTGTTTTACATCCTAGCAACAGCTAAGGTCATATCACCAGACGGGATGGCCGGATTAGTTGAGCGTCCGTCTCCCCTTTTTGGTAGAACGTGGGATTCGAACCATTAGGTTCGAAACCTGATCGAGTCAAACCAAGGATTTTAAAATGTATATTGTCGCTTCCTAGACAGGTGCTCAGCATTATTAGGATATGGCAAACTGGTTGGCTCAGTGTCAGGATAATGTGACTGGATGGGTTATCAGGTCATGGTGCTGGCAGCCTGGTATCCCAGTGGAGCACCACTATGAAGTCACCATGAGTGTGCACTATCAAAAGTCAGTACACGTCCTGATAAGACCTTAGATTTTGCCAGGATGTAAAACTCCAACAACCAACTAAAAATATCAGGACGGGTACCGAATTCTGGCAGTGCGCGCTCATGGTGACTTAATAGTGCAACTCCTCTGAGAGACCCAATCCCTAGCAGCATGACTCAATATCGCACCCAGCCACATTACCTTGATACTGTGCTAACCAGTTTGTGTCTTGTCCTATTAATGCGACCACCATGCTAGGTAGCGACAAGTGTCAATTTGATAAATCATAGGTTTGATTCGGCTGTGATTCGTACTCCCGAGCTTCCGCCCGGGAAGTCTGCGCTCTACCGATTCGGCTATCGCGTCCGGTGTGTCACGGGTACATGCGTCATGTTGTGGAGGCCCGACTATCGACAGATAACGATGTGCATGCAGTATGGGACCGGCGTCCATCGCTCTGCCTGTTGTGATTATATGTTCGCTACTCCTCCACATGTGGTTTGAGAGAAGTGAATTCTGTCAGCAGCATAGTCTCTCTAACCAGAGCTGTGGCAGCGGACGCACTGGCCGAATCGGTAGAGCACAGTCTTCGTTTGTGGAAGGTCGGGAATTCAAATCTCAGCCGAGTCAAACCAATGACTTACAAAATTGATACTTGTCGCTTCCTAGCTTGGCACTCGGCATGAATAGGAAGGACTGGTTAGCTCAGTACAGTATAACCCAGTTAGACCAAGCTCGGATAAACCAAACGATTGGTTAATCCAAACTTTTTTCATTGGCCCGGCAAAATACTACCATTTATACTATAAAAAAGTTGATTAATCCAAACAAAATTGTCGGACCCCAGGCCAATTCCAGTACGGTTAAACCAAATTTCCATGTGGTTATAAGGTCATCTGAGACCCCACCGACCTTTTTTATATGATAAATGGTAGTATTTTGCTAGGTGACCAAAAAACGTTTGGATTAACCGATTATTTGGGTTAACCAAGCTTGGTTTAACGGGGTTATACTGTATATACATTAAACAAACAATAATCAAAGTGCCCACATACATTGTATATTACATGCATAATGCACCCACGTTTTGGCCAAAGCCAAGTCGAAGCCAAAGCTTGCTTAAACCAATGATCAGTTAATCCAAACAAATTGTTATGGTTCCTTCAAGTTTGGTTTAACGGGGTTATACTGTAATAGGATAATGTGACTGAGTGGGATATTGGGTCATGGTGCCAGTGGTCTGATTTCCCAGTGAGGCAGCACTATCAATTCCCCATGAGTGCACCCTATCACAAGTCAATACCCATCCTGATATGACCACATATGTTGTTAGAATGCAAAACCCCAACACACAGACAAATAATCTAGGGATAAAGATGCTGACGCCCATCGCTCTGCTTATTGTGATCATGTCGTGTTCACTACTTACTCACAGATGGTTTGAGAGAAGTGACTTCAGGCGGCAGTAGAGTCTACATCCGTCTTTCTGACCAGTGCGACAACAGTAGTGTCTTTGGTCAGAGATACAGTAGTCCCTCTACCAACAGTTACAACAGACTCTTTGACCAGTGTTACAGTAGAGTTACAGTGGGGTATTTCAGCAGAGTTACAGTAAAAAGTTAGCCAAATCGAGGGAAACCGATAAATATATAAGCGAGAAATCTTTGGCCAGAGTCATCATCATGCTGTCGGTGGCGATGCAACAAAGACTGCTTTCATTACTTGACTGCCAGTCTCCATTTAGATCTCTGCAGTGAGAGTGATGTCCATGAGTCGGTCTTAATGTCTCTCAGCTTCAGGTTTCACCCGGGCGGACGACCGAGCCGGAATGGTGTTTTGTGTCGTTGTACATTTCATGAAAGCTGCCTGCAAAAGTGTTGAAGTGCTGCTGGCTTTTGCAAGTTACCAGCAGCACTCTCTCGGGGAGCGAATAGAGGTTTCATACCAGAAAGAACATGTCCAGACAGGCGCAAATCTATTTGTCCCTGCAGTGGCTGGTCGGGAGATATTGGGAGTTCCATGCATCAACCACCCTTGATGATGCCACAGTGACATGGTTTTCTGTTCAGGGTTTGCTCCCTTAGCCTTTGGTTCCGTCAAGAACCTGTACCACAAGGCAGTGGTTTACAACTCTGCAGTGCAGGGGCATCAAACTCCCTGAGGTATTGCAATACCTGCATACCACGGCCAGAGTAAATGGTAATAATTTAAGCAAAAAGCTTTGTTATGAGAAGCCCTTAGCCAAAGTCAGATATCTAGTCTCAGAAATAGTTTTTTTTCTCAAATTTTAGAGGACAATTTCAGTGATGGCGTTGGAAAACCTCTATAACTTATAAGACGTTCCACAGAATATTCTGCACACTGTTATCAGAGAGCAGCTAGATTTTTTGTGGAAATCCTCTATAAGACCACTTCTACAGATAATGCTGCACAATGAGTTGTTACCCAGACGTCTAACGCGATGATTCATTGGACCCTGAATTTTTAACTCGAAAGGTAAATCAGTAAACTGAACCCCGATTTACCACAGACCCGCTGCTTTCGCAATGACATTGTATGGATCACAACGATCGCGTTATAATGGAGACTCACTGTATATATGTAGATATGTATTATTTACCCTACTCACAAAGACACTCCGATATATATATATAGATTATTATATGGAGAAGAGTCTCAGCTCTGGCTGGCTCCTAAAACCCCCTTATTTTATTAAAGTAAAATTATGGATAAGTGACCAGCCGGTGGTGGTCAGCTGACCATTTGTAGCCCCACACAGACTACACATACCTTATTGCAGTCCACCTGCCCACCAGAGAGCTCCAACAGCACCAACAGATCATTATAGAACCACATGCACCCACCATAGCAATAGCCCCGTTCACATAATATCCGCATAATTCTCCGCATTATATGTAGACACATATTTATATACAGTATAACCACGTTAAACCGAACTTGAAGGGACCCTAGAAATCTGTTTGGATTAACCGATCATTGGTTTAACCGAGGTTTGGCATCGACTTTGAATTGGCTTTGGCAAAAACGTGGGTGCATTATGAATGCAATATACAATGTATATGGACAATTTGATTATTGTTTTTTTTATCTATATACAGTATAAACGAGTTACACCAGGCTCAATTAAACCAAACGATTGCGGCCCAGCAAAATACTACCATTTATCATATAAAAAAAGTCTCAGATGACCTTATAACCACATGAAAGTTTGGTTTAACCATACCGGAAGTGGCCTGGGGCCCGACAATTTTGTTTGAATTAACCGATAGTTTGGAATAACCAACTTTGGTTTAACCAACTTTTTGATATGATAAATGGTAGTATTTTGCCGGGCCGACGAAAAAAGTTTGGATTAACCGACCGTTTGGTTTAACCGAGCTTGGTTTAACGGGGTTGTACTGTATATGCGCGTGCAGAGATTCAGCTAGGTGGATGCATAACTATGTGAGTGGGTGCTTCACGGACACTGACCAGGTGAGGAATTCGCCCACCTCACTCATCCTCTTTTTTCTCTATATATGTATTTTTTTTTTTTTAGCAGAAAGTGTGTGGTGAACTAGTGTGATCCAGGCAGGAGGAGTCTGGCGTGGGTGGTAGTGTTTACGGAGCCCTGACGCGGGGCCGAAAGGGAATGTGTGTATGTGTGTGTGGGGGGGGGGGGGGAATCAGGGTAATCGAGAGAGTGGGGGGAGGGGAGAGAAATCAGGGTAGTCGAGAGAGTCTGCTTGTAAGACTAAGAGTGCATGCATGTGAGTGGGGAGGGGGGAATCAGGCTAATCGAGAGAGTGGGGTGGGGGGAGGGGAGAGAAATCAGGGTAGTTGAAAGAGTGTGTGCGTGTAAGAGTGCATGTGCGTAGTGGGGAGGGGGGAATCAGGGTAATAGACGAGATCACGGTTCCGACTGCGCATGCGCTGAAAACGGCGCTGGCAGCAAAGCAAATGCGAATGGCCATTGAGTTTGTCGATAGGCGTAGGAAAAAACTTTGATGTTATTCTAAATGAATAGAAATACATATCAATTTGGCAAATGATCTGATGAATATAGCTAAGACAAAACTAGCCATAGTTAAACATTTTGAGCTAAGAAACATACAATTCCACACAAAACAATCAGTGATATCCATATCACCATTATTAATTCTTGTTCTAAATATTAAAATGCCAAATATCTCAGCATAAACTTGTTTCAGAGAAATATATAACCAATATCTGATTAACCATACTAATTTTCTAGTTCTAAATATGTCATTAACCATAGGATATAAATAAAAACATTAATAAAATAAGTCAAACTGACTATAGCTATGGCTCTAACACTAGTTTGAGTGCCCAGATTTGTCTAAATCTACATGCACATGGCATAAGATGTGCTGATTATATTGATGTAAATGCAATGCTGGATAAAAGATTAATATCTTAATTTATTATATATATTTTTTTAGTTAGTGTTCTGTTTCAAACAAGAGCTGAGATGAGCTGAAACAAGCACATTTCACAACTGCACCCAGTGTATTAGCATGTGCCATGTGCTTCTCGCAGGGTTGTTTTGCTTTGACGCATCCCACGATGCACCGCGCCGCTGGAATGGTGATGTAGTTTAGCAAGAGAGTGGGGAGAGGAGAGACAAATCAGGGTAGTCGAGAGAGTGTGTGCATGTAAGAGTGCATGCATATGAGTGGGGAGGGGGGGAATCAGGGTAATCGAGAGAGTGGAGGGAGGGGAGAGAAATCAGGGTAGTCGAGAAAGTGAGGGGAAGGGAGGAAAATCCGGGTAGTCGGGAGAGTATGTGTGTGTAATACTGTAGGCGGGTGAATGGGTGGGTGGGGGAGAAATCTGGGTACGTGTAGTTAATAGAGTGCTTGTTTGTCAAGAGAGCCATTACGCCTGGTGAAGGTGTGAGTGCACTGTGGGTGTGGGTGTGGGTGTGGGTGTGGGTGTGGGTGTGGGTGTGGGTGTGGGTGTGGGTGTGGGTGTGGGCGTGGGTGTGGGCGTGGGTGTAGGCGTGGGTGTGGGTGTGGGTGTGGGTGTGGGTGGGGTTAGGCGTATACATTTATGTGGAGAAGGGGGGGGGGGGTATGGGGTGGTGCCCCCATTCCTGAGCCCACTCCGAATGTTTGGCTTACTCGCCGGGATAACACCGCGCTATTGAATCGAGAACCTTCGCTGATAACTTCGCCATAACGAGGCTGCGCATGGGCCCAGTGTGTGTAAGATACTAAGACTGTAAGTGTAAGAGTAAGAATCGCGACTTGTGGGCGATAAGCATGTTATCGGTCGCTGGTATTGCGGGGTCTGCCGCTGTAACCCAGTTAGAGCAGGTAATGCTGGGTGCGAGTATAGATAGATAGATAGATAGATAGACTGACAGACAAGCAGATATACAGACACACTGAAGTACTCTCAACCATTTATATTGTGATTTGGTTGGTTGGTTGTTGGGAGTTTTATGTCCTGGCACGATGAAAGGTCATATCAGGACAGGTACCGACTCATGATATTGTGCACTCATTGTGACTTTATAGTGCTGCTCCACTAGGAGACCAGGCTGCCAGCACCATGATCTGATATCCCACTCAGTCACATTATCCTGACACTGAGGTAACCACTCGTTTGCATATCCTAATAATGCACAGCACCTGGCTATGAAGCGACAGGTGTACATTATTAAGTCATTGGTTTGACTCAACCAGGCTTCGAACCGGTGGCTTCGAATCCCACGATCTACCAAAATGGTAGATGGATGCTCAACTCATTCGGCCATCCCAACTGGTCAATATATAAATATATAGACAGATAGATATACAGTCACACATGCAGACATACAGACCTACGGAAATAATCTCAACCATTTATGAAGTATTTATGAAGTAATTAAATAGGAATAATATTAAATGTTAATTTTAGTGCTTGAATGGCATCTATGAGCCTGGGTCAATTCTGATGGATGGATATAATCCGCTACATTGGCACAGGCAGAGGCTCCTACATTAATACATATATATATATATATATATATATATATATATATATATTGTATTATTCATATGCACAAATGGCATAGTCTAAAGAAATCATATAGTAGAATAATAAATGTATTTGCAAAACAAATCAAGACAACTTACAAATAGATTGCATTATCAAGCACCCTAATTAGTAGTATTTATTAGCGAGACACCAAATAGCGCCCGTGGCAAGCTAATGACCCTTTGTATTAAATACCTAGATCATAATAATAAGGAAAATACAGCCGACTCGTGCTTAATTCTAATTATGGCGTGAACTAATTCTAGAAATGTGAACTTGGCTAATTAAGTGATGGGAGTACTATGGGCTAGCAACATAGAAGGTCACATTAGAATATCCTAGGACAGTGCACACTCATAGCGTCTTTATAGTGCCTGCGTCATTATGATATATACCACTGACACCATGATACTGTTGTGGGGGTGACGACAATAGGAAATATTGCACCTAGAGCAGGTATCGAACCCATACTTCTTGCTATTCCAAGCCTAGCGTGTTAACCAATACACTTCCTAGGCTCTCTGATGCAATCACCATATCCATACGGGACCAGACGGGATGGCCGAATGAGTTAGAGCGTCCGTCTCCCGTGCTCGTAGATCGTGGGGTCGTGGGTTCGAACCCTGGTCGAGTCAAACCAATGACTTAAAAATTGATACTTGTTGCTTCCTAGCCAGGTGCTCGGCATTATTAGGACAGGGCAAGGACTGGTGTGCTCAGTGTCAGGATAATGTGACTGAGTGGGATACCAGCTCATGGTGCCAGCGGCCCGGTTTCCCAGTGGGACAGCACTATAAAGTCGCCATGAGTGCACATTGTCACAAGTCGGTACCCGTCTTGATATGACCTTAGATGTTGCTGGATGTAAAACAACAACAAACGAACCATATCCATAACTACCTAAATGCCTCCTTTACCTGAGAGGTCAGTGCATGCAGAGTACCGCAATACAATACCCAACTCAGGTGCATTTACCTGCCACCGAACGAGCCAGTCCCTCTCTATCCTAGAAACCTGTAGTTGCCTGGCAATATAACGACAATCCCACAATTTGAGTGTCTGTGGTTTGAGTAACCCGGAAAACATAGTCACCAAATATCACACGAGCAGAACTAAGCCTTTCTATCCTAGTTGAAATCTGAAATAGGGAGGATTAGATTCAAAGGGTTTCACTCATAATCTACATAATTTACACGGACAAGATTTGAAGACAAAAACAATTAAAGACATGACCTTTTTTAATTCAGATATGGGATGGAAGGACTTTATTTAAATGCATTTATCCTGTGATGCTGACCAACTGCCTATTGATATTTGTTTTGTTGTGTGGGTTTTACCTCCTGGCAACATCTAAGGTCATATCAGGACGGATACCGACTTGTGACGATGCGCACTTTATAGTGTTGCCTAACTGAGAGACCAGCCCATCGGTATTACCCGATTTCCCACTCAGTTACTTTATCATTATGCAGAGCCAACCAGTCCTTGCCTTATCCTACTAATGTTGAGTGCCAGTCTAGGTCAGAAGGATAATAAATTTGGTATGTCACTGGTTTGACTCGACTGGGAATTTAACTCCCAACCTTCCACCTGTGAAGCCTGTGCTCTTACCAATTCGGCCACTGCGTCCCATCGCCATGATCATATGCTACTGACATTTACCTATGCGGAGTATGTCACACTGACATTAAGTGGGCTATTTATCTACTTTCCTCATTACAGCAAGTGCTGCAAATATACTGCAGGCTGACAGTCACACATCGGTCAACTGAACAGTAATAACCGCTGACAGCGAGTTTTAGATTACCGTCTTCTCACGGGTTAACGCCCTGCGCTTTTAAATTGGCAAATCAGTGAAGTGTGGGGTGGGCGTTTACCCACACATGGGCATTTAAGAGGTGGGTGTTTATGAAATATTGGCCAAGTGGGGGGTGGGCAGTAACCTACGCAAGGGCGTTATCCCGTGAGAATACGGTATAAACAACAACAACTCTTCAACAAAATCACTAACACGAATACACGTCATTGGTATGCTTTCAACATGGGGTGGCATAAAATGGCTGCCAATAAAACATACCAGATTGATAGCTAATGATCTTAATGTAGTTATATACTCTGCAGTGTGGGTAACTGAATCTCAACACAACTTGATTTAGTAGAAAGGTAAGTAGTGTGTATTTAACATGGTTTTTCCACAGTTAAGGCTACAGGACTTAACCTTGTATAGTCCGATGACAGCAGGATATTTTCAGAACCAAACACTGCATCTAGATTTGATCCTACACATATCTAGTATTCACCCACACAGAGAGTAGAGATGAATGACAACTTTGTCTAGATCTGAGCAAAAACACAGCTTTGATCAAAATCGACTGTGATCAAGCTGTGGCGGACCTGGTTCCCGCATGCAGTGTCGATCTATATTGATGTGGAGTTGATCAACTGGGAGAGAATGCAGAAAAACCAAGATAGTAGCCACTTGATGCTGCCACTTCACCTTTTAAAGTTATTAATGTACATGATATATTAAAGTCCTCACTCCAACAGTAGTGGGCTATGATACATAGCATATTTAGCACATTATATTGCAATTTCAAGGAAGTGTATTCATAACCCAGTGTAAAATAATAACAAGAGTTTAATACAACAAAGAAAAGAATAGTGCTGTCACCTAATAGCATGAGAGATAGCAGGGTGAATATTTCATATTTTCAGTGTCAATGATAGGGTAATTTTGTACTAATGTACATGGTGAATATATCATAATCATTCCTTTTAAAAGCCGGGTGAGGTATCCATATTCCACGATCCCCCCCCCTCTTACCTACACTCCCCACCCACCCCTACCCACTCTACCCTTACATCATCCTGCATATCCAGCCACCGACCCCCTCCACGCCACCCAGGGACCTGGATAGAAGTGTCATATTAGTAAGAAAAGTTGCCTGTCCACCAAAGTTAGGAGATCCAATTTTTATTAGAAATGTGATCTTATTGCATCACCGGATGAGAAATGGAAAGTTTGCGAGGTCACTGGCCTATACCTGAGAGGCAATTGACAAATATATATATGATGTGAACACGCTGATTCCAATTAGGAAATTCAGCCATCGTTGTCGATTGCATTTAGAGTATTTCTGTAACCATGATGTACTAGATTTTCTTTTTGTGCAACGGTGTATTTATGTGCCCATAATGGGTAAAGCAGCTGTCACACATCACCGGATCGAGCAACGGACAGAATTGTCTAGTCTGGTGGTGATAAGTATCAAAATGTATTAAAATCTGTCAAAGTGTTGCGACATCGGGTGTACAAACGGACATGAAACGGACATGAAATGGACATGAAACGGACATGAAATGGACATGAAACGGATGAAACAAACTCAAACCAGACAAGAACCATAGACGTCAATCTGGTGGCATCCGTTCCTAGTTTTGTGCATGTTCAAAACTTGAATGGACACAAACCAGACTTTGTTCGGTTTCTGTCCGTTTCCCCCAATCTGGTGATGTGTGACAGCCGCTTAAGTCTAATAACTTGTTTTACCACTAGACAGTAATAACCTTGTGGTTCCCCTTGTTTTGCCACTTTCAGTTCTTGTGTAGCTATCTACTGCATGCATTCTTTCTCTGTTTGTAAGTATTCTACCTCATCTCCATGCCCTATCTGAGTTGGTTAGTTCTACCATTGGTTGGTTGCTTGGCTACCTATAGCTACATATACAGTTATAGTTAGACATACAGGAAGAAATATTTATGTTTCCAGGCTGAATCGGATGCCGAACGGGGCGACCGACTTAGGGTGTCTTTAATTAAAGTTGCATAGCCGGACGATTTTGAATTTATTCCATATACATATATTAGGTTGCTGGTTATAATCCACTTTACTTTAGTTTAAAGGAATTTTATTATTGAGTCACACATCGGTACCCATCATGATATGGCCATAACTAGGTGTTGCTAGGATGTAAACGCCAAACAAACAATGTTACAAACTTATAACACAGTCCCACTACTGCTTGCGACCAAGTTGCGACCACAAAAAAAAGGGTTAATCGAAAACAGGTCGCAAGTGGTCACACAGTGGTTACACAGTGGTCACAAGGTGGTCACACAGTGGTCAAAAAGTGGTCCTCAGTAGTCGCTGACATCCTTGCAACAACTTTGGTCACTAGGAGGTTGCAGCTACTGCACTACAAAAACTCCCTGCAACCAAGATGGTCGTCCAGAGTTCAGCGATGATTGCTTTGGCAAGCAGTCACACGCCGTAGTGTCACTGAAGCTTTAGCAGTCCAATGTATGCCTCTCCATCTCACAAATCTAGTGAGCATTCACTTGGCATAGTGTCACTGAAGCTTTACCAGTCCAATGTCTGCCTCTCCATCTCACAAATCTACTAAGCGGTCACACGCCGTAGTGTCACTGAAGCTTTAGCAGTCCAATCTCTGCCTCTCCATCTCACAAATCTACTAAGCAGTCACATAACGTAGTGTCATTGAAGCTTTAGCAGTCCAATGTCTGCCTCTCCATCGCACAAACCTACTAAGCAGTCACACACCATAGTGTCACTGAAGCTTTAGCAGTCCAATGTCTGCCTCTCCATCTCAGAAATCTACTGAGCAGTCAGACGGCGTAGTGTCACTGAAGCATTAGCAGTCGAATGTCTGCCTCTCCATCTCACAAATCTACTAAGCAGTCACATGCCGTAGTGTCACTGAAGCTTTAGCAGTCTAATGTCTGCCTCTCCATCTCACAAATCTACTAAGCAGTCACACGCCGTAGTGTCACTGAAGCTTCAGCAGTCGAATGTCTGCCTCTCCATCTCACAAATCTACTAAGCAGTTACACGCCGCAGTGTCACTGAAGCTTTAGCAGTCGAATGTCTGCCTCTCCATCTCACAAATCTACTAAGCCGTCACACACCGTAGTGTCACTGAAGCTTCAGCAGTCCAATGTCTGCCTCTCCATCTCACAAATCTACTAAGCAGTCACACGCCACAGTGTCACTGAAGCTTTAGCAGTCCAATGTCTGCCTCTCCATCTCACAATTCTACTAAGCAGTCACACGGCATAGTGTCACTGAAGCTTTAGCAGTTCAATGTATGCCTCTCTATCTCACAAATCTACTAAGTAGTAACATGATGTAGTGTCACTGAAGCTTTAGCAGTCCAATGTCTGCCTCTCCATCTCAGAAATCTACTAAGCAGTCACATGCCGTAGTGTCACTGAAGCTTTAGCAGTCTAATGTCTGCCTCTCCATCTCACAAATCTACTAAGCAGTCACATGCCGTACTGTCACTGAAGCTTTAGCAGTCCAATGTCTGCCTCTCCATCTCACAAATCTATTAATATAATACGCATATATTCATGATGTCATCAGTGCATTGCACACGTAACCCTTACTTTCACTGATTGATATAGAGATGCTTACCGCGATGTCTCATGTAGGCATCAGCATCATAACTAGCCCATCCATGTCACTATACTCTACAGTAACGGATCCAGACAGGTGATCCATGTGACCCGCGGCTATTCCATGGGATAATGGTGGTAACACTGACAACCGCACTCCTGTATCTCCCTCTATATCGGTATTCCAAGTCCTGTTTGTCCCCCAGAAAGGATGCCGGACGCATTGACCTAATCAGTAGCATGCAGGCCTCCAATACGGAAGGTCGGGATTTCGATTCCCGGTCAACTTATCAAATTGATACTTGTTGCTTCCTAGACCTGCATCAGGATTAAGACTGGTTAGCTCAATGTGAGGATAATGTGACTGAGTGGGATATGACTATCAGGTCATGGTGCCAGTGGCCTGATTTCCCAATGGGACAGCACTATAAAATCGCCATGAGTGCACACTATCACAAGTCGGTACCCGTCCTGATATGACCAGATGTGACCAGGACGTAAACCCTCAACAACCAATATCCCAGAAAGGACCGTCAAGCTGCGACCCAGCGCACCAGGTCGCAGCTTCAGCTTCCATTGCAGAAATTGAGAGTGACGGTATTTCAACCCCTTATACTTCACTATAGATGTCATATTTTAACGCTACACAGTCCTATCAAAGCATTAACTTTTTGTTCAAAGCAAGCTAGCTTTTATCCTACATATCTAACTTAGATACTGGTTCATTTCTTAAGCATTTATTGCTGCCTGGTAAGGGATACAAAGATAATTCACTAAGATATGTTACGCCTGAAGCCTATGGTGTCAAACTGTTGACATGCTTTCCCAAAATAATTTACCATGTTTTCGCTTCAAATATCTTCGAGGTTATTCATTTAAAATAAAGTAATTTTAAATCAAGTTACTTCAAACTAAAGTACGGTGGATTATCACATTTATGCACACCTAACAAAAGGGGCAAAAACTCAAAACCATCTGACTATTACATTTTAAATTAATTTTGCTCTATTAAGCACATGCTTCCTGATGAGCAGGCTTGATAATATTCTTCTTTGGGAGTGGGACTTAGCTCAGGTGGTAGAGTGTCCACCTGTGAAAGTGTGGGTCATCCTATCAATCTTGCTCAGTGGACCCATTTGCAATTTGGGATATTTTCCGTTCCAAGTTGTGGCCCACAACTGGTTCATCAAAGGCTGTGGTATGTGCCATCCTGTCTGTCGGAAAGTGCATATAAAAGACCCCTTGCTGCTTATCAGAAAGAGTAGGCTATGTGCAGTCAGTCGGTTTCCTCCAAAGAAATATGTCAGAATGACCATATGTTTGACATCAAATAACCAATGATAAAAATCAATGTGCTCTAGAGGGATCATTAAATAAAAGAAGCCACCTGATAACATCCTTGTTTCTAATAAAGCCTGCAGTGAAATCATCATGGTCAATATTTTACATTAGCTAAAACCACACTTTATGTGCATTCACCAATTCCACTGTTTTTGTGACTGTCTTTATGCTTCCCAAAATCGTTAAATCAGAATACTTGTTTTTGCCGCTGGACTGCAGTTTTAGATCTAGGAGGTTATTATTTATTAACTCTGTGTGTGAATTATGTATGTGTATATATATATATATATATATATACATGTCATTAACTAATATATCCTTCCCTTCAGGCTGCACCCCAGCCTCCAGTAACCCAACCTACCAAAGAACATATCAAAGGAGGTTACAGGAGTATTTGCAGCGAGTAGAACAAGTAAATACCGAAGCAGGAGAATTACATACATGAATAATATTAGCATAAGTACTTTATGCCTCACCTAAACCAATGGAAATTGGGACGCTACCAACAAGGTCCTATACGTGGTGCGCTACGAGTGAGCATGTGTCGCGTATCTGGTGCCACTAGGTAGCGCCCCTACGACTCGCGCACATAGAAGTCTGATCTCATTATCCTGCTTCTGTAGGGAGCTGAGAGACGATTTCCCATCTCACCTTACACAAGCAAAGACCGTATAAAACTAAGATGGCTCACACAGCCTGTACTGTGTAATCAAGAGAACAGCCAGCGCACCAGGGGGTGGGTTTGATCATTTTGATAGCATTGGAGTGCCAGAAGAAACCCTGCTGTCGCTTGGTAGGTGTGTGGTTGGGGTTTCGGGAATTGGTGGGGATATGATGGGGATGTAGGTATCTGTATGTTGGTGGTGTATGTCTGTGGTGGGTGTGTGTGCTGGGGGTGTAAGTGTGTGGTGTGTGTGTCATGGGGGTATAGGTGTGTGTGGTGAGGGTGTAGGTGTGTGGCAGTGGTGTAGGTGTGGTGTGTGTGGTGGGAGTCTAGGTGTCTGGTGGGGGTGTCATGGGGGTTTAGGGATGTGGTGGGGGGTTTATGTGTGTGTGGTGGAGGTTTAGGGATGTGGTGAGGGTGTAGGTGTGTGGTGGCGGTTTAGGGATGCTAAAGATTGTGAGGTGCCACTCTGCAAGACCCCTACAACTCCACCACAAACCACCTACACCTCCACCACACACACCCTACACACCCACCAAAGACATGTACACATACACCCCCACCATACCCACCTACACTCCAGCCACACACACCGTCAGCCACCACCACACAGAATGTGTGTATGATGGCGGGGATGGGTAGGATGGAGAGGTGGAGGGGCATTGTGGGGGTAGTGGTGGTGGGAGTAGCAACATGCAACCAGTGGGGACATCCCCCCCCCCACCCCCCACACTTACATCAGGGAGGGGGAGGGCCTCATGAGGTGAGGTGTGAGAGCGCCGACTCAGGAGGGGAGGGGAGAGAGAGAGTGGGGGGAAAAGGGGGGAGGCGGAGAGGAAGGGGTGAAGGGGGAGGGAGGAAGGGGGAGGGAGGAAGGGAGGGGAGGAAGGTGTGGTGTGAGAGCACTGGGGAAGGGGAGGATGGTGTGGTGTGAGAGCACTGGGGAAGGGGAGGATGGTGTGGTGTGAGAGCACTGGGAGTCTACTGGGTAAGGTGGATGAGGAGGGAGATAGGGAGAGGGAAGGGTGGGGATGGGAGGGGGAAGGGGAGGGGAACGGCAATGAGGCCGGGGGAGGGTGGGACGGAGGGGGCAGGGGAGAGGGATGGAAGGGGAGTGATGGAAGGGGGGGCTGGGAAGGGCGGTGAAACTAGGAGGAGGGAGGGTCGGAGGGTGGGAGGGGGGAAGGAGGGGGGGGGGGAGGGCAGGGGAATGAGGGAGGGCGGGGCAGAGGGAAGTGGGGACCAGGCAGTAGGCACAACATCGGCCAAATCCAAATGACAGGAAACCTCTCTTTTTTAAATTTTAATCTCACCCTCTCGCCTTGTAGGCCTATGTGTTTACATGTGAAACACCAGCCAGCAGCCAGGCTGATCAAACCCACCACAAGATGGCACTGCAAAATTTACATTACCATGGGAGAGATAGGGAGTGAGCCGTGTTAGTGTTATAGGGTCTTTGACACAATTAAAGATAGGGAGTGAGCCATCTTAGTGTTATAGGGTCTTTGACACAATTAAACGCCAACTCACAAGGACTCGCCAGAAGCGGGAGACTGCCGTGTCAGTACGTCAGTACGCCAGGCTCTGTTCCGTGTGAACGTTAATTAAGTAAATGATCGAGAAGTGTGTGGGGCCGGGGGTGGGGGGGGGGGGGGGGGGTAAGGCTGAATAGAATATAAAATTTTCAAAACCAAAACAATTATTTAGATTTGATTCTACATATCTAACTTAGATACTGATGCACTTCTTAAGCATTTGTTGCCACATAGAAGGGAATATTGAGGCAATTTAATAGAATATATTATTCCTACACTGGAATGCTTGCCAAAACTAATTTGGAAAGTTTGCACTTAAAATATCTCAAAAGTTAGCCATATAAGATTAAAGATACTTCCAACTGAGCTAATGTAGGTTATAACGATCAACCTTCTATTTTCAGCTCAGAAATTGACAGAAACTCATCACCATCGGACTATGCAAATTTAACTAAGGGGCGGAAGAAGGGTGGGGGTGGGGGTGGGGGTTAAAGTAGCATAGTCCGATGGTTTTGAGCTTCTGCAAATTTCTGAGATAAATACATTAGATTATAATCGACTTTACTTTTAGGTTGAAGTAACTTTTAGATTAAATGGCTAACTTTAGATATTTGAAGTGACAACATGCCAAATTAATTTTCAGAAAGCATGCCAAAACTCGGACACCATAGGCTTATGAAATAATAGATTCCATTAAATTGCATCAGTATTCCCTTCCGTGTGGTGACAAATGTTTAATTAAGTGCACCAGTATCTAAGTTAGATATATGGAATATAATCTGGGTGAGTGTTTTGGTTTTGGAAATTTGATGCATCATCAGGTATAATTAAGGGGTGGGAGGAGTTGGGGGGGGGCGGGGGTTAATAAAATAATGCAAAATAAAACCCAATAGAATCATTACTAGTAGCGTAGTCTGTGACATCAGTAAGCCTAGGTGGTCTAATCGTTAGCACAGTAGCCGAAATGAAAGAGATGTGCATTGTAAAACCGGACGGGATGGCCGAATGAGTCAGAGCGTCAATTTCCCGTGTTGGTAGAGCATAGGATCTTGGGTTTGAATACTGTTCGAGTCCAACCAATGACTTAAAAATTGATTTTTGTCGCTTCCTAGCCAGGCGCTCGGCATTAATAGGATAGGCCAAGGAGCAGTGGAATGAGGAAGACCAAACGTCCACGATTGAAATTGCCCCTGCTTAAACAACCAATCTACCAACAAATATTACATATACAGTATAACCCCGTTAAACCAAACTTGAAGGGGCCCTAGAAATTTGTTTGGATTAACCGATCATTGGTTTAACCGAGCTTTGGCTTCGACTTTGACTTGGCTTTGGCAAAAACATGGGCGCATTATGAATGTAATATACAATATATGTGGACACTTTGATTATTGTTTTTTTATGTATATACAGTATAACCATGTTAAACCAAGCTTGGCTAAACCAAACGATTGGTTAATCCAAACGTTTTTTGGCGGCCCAACAAAACACTACCATTTATCATATAAAAAAGTCTCAGATGACCTTATAACCACATGAAAGTTTGGTTTAACTGTATCAGAAGTGGCCTGGGGCCGACAATTTTGTTTGGGTTAACCGATAATTTGGATTAACCGACTTTGGTTTAACCAGCTTTTTTACATGATAAATGGTAGTATTTTGCCAGGCCGCCAACAAAAGTTTGGATTAACCGATGGTTTGGTTTAACCGAGCTTGGTTTAACGGGGTTATACTGTATATGTAAGTGCATTGCCTGTATGTATGTAATTCTAAGCATTAAAACAACTTATGGAGGTAGACCATCGTAAAGACGTACAGTTCCAGGGGAATGGGTTTAGAAGTCTGCACTGACCTCTCAGGCAAGGAGCCACATAGACATCAGGGAGCCTAGATGATGTAATAGTTAGCACACTATTATGGAATGCAAGACAAGTGCGTTCTATTCCCGCTCGAGGCCCAATATTTACCAGGTTCACTATCCCCATGACACTACTTATTCAAGAATCCAAAGAGATTCGTCAAAAGTCCACCCACATCTTTTTTTTCTAATAGCTAGTTGTGACAAAGGTGCGAGTTTCCGATAGTAAAACGCAAGTGTATCCACACACTCACGCACCAACCCACCACCACCCCTCCTCGCCCCACCGCCCCACACAGACACGTGTGGGGCGGGGCACAGTGGGGCGGGGTGTCGGGCAGACGGGGAAGCACAATGGCTGCAGCAGGCGGCGTAGTCTACTTATCTCATGAAAGGTCCCATATGGTCACGACAGTACCCGCATTACAGTAATCTACACAATGCCGACCCCGGGCGCTGCTCCCCGGCCCGCCGTGATCCGCTGCCCCCGGCCCCCGGCCCGCCGCAAGCCACGTGGGCAGCCAGCAGTTCACATGGCTCTGTGTGTGTGTGTTTGTGTGGTGTGGTGGGTGGGGATGGTGGAGAGAGTTGTGGGGGGGGGGGGGGGGGGGAGTGGCCAGTAATGATTGTTTGATGCAGTGCAGAGTGTTGACGGTATCGGGTGATATACCACTCAGAATTTGACCAGACGCGGCGGCACTGGTGGTGGCCGAATCGGTAGAGCACAGGCTTGCCATGTGGAGGTTGGTTAGTGTATATATGTGTATATATATATTAGTCAGCCTCACGAAAACGGGCCAATCGGTGGTCAAGTGAAGATGTCGCCATTGCAATTCTTAAAAGTGTAGTGCATTTCTTTGTTTCATATTAAATTATCCTAGAAACAAATAAGGTTGTTGTATTTTCTTGACCTTTACATTCAGTATAGATTTAAGGACTTTCCAACATCTCTGTCAATGCTAAACTATAATTATACCGATCGACGCCGACATCCAATGATCGACGCCGACAACTTTAACAGATGTCGGCATCGCAATTCTGAAAGTCTCGTGCATTTCTTTGTTTTATATTAAATTATCCTAGAAACAAATAAGGTTGTTGTATTTTCTCGACCTTTACATTCAGGATAAATTTAAAGACTTTCCAACACCTCTGTCAATGTAAATTATAATTATACAGATCGACGCCGACATCCATGCTCAACGCTGACAACTTCCCCCAATTGGCCTCTTTTCGTGATCCTATATATATATATATGTATACATTTTGGGTGGTTGTTGAAGTTTCACATCCTGCCAACATCTAAGGTCATATCATGACAGATACCAACTTGTGACAGTGCGCACTCATGGCAAATTTATAGTGCTGCCCCTCTGGGAAATCAGGCCACCAGCACCATGACCCGATATCCCACCAAATCACATTATCCTGACACTGAGCTAACCAGTCCTTGCCATATCCTCTTAATGCCAAGCGCCAAGCTAGGAAGCAACAAGTATCAATGTTTAAAGTCATTAGTTTGACTAGACCGGGAAGTGAACTCCCAATCTCCTGCATGGGAGGCATACGCTCTACCGATTCGGCCACCACGCCTGGTGTACATGGTATGTTGCCTAGTATGCAATTGCACATTCATGATTACTTTCATTTCTCATACGCACAGCTCGCTCGAACATAAGAATCTAAATTGTCTAGTGCATTTTTAGTGGTTTAAGGCCCAGTCACACCTTACCGGACTGGGGAACCGGATACTTTCCGGTGAAATATGGCAATGTCCGGTACATGTTTGGTACACATCCGGCGGTATCCAGTGGTGTCCGGCGGTGTCTGGTACAAGTTTTGAACATTCACAAAACTTGTACCGGACACCACCGGACTGACGTGACGGGTTGGTATCCGGTCTGTCCGGTACATGTCCGGTACCCATCCGTACATGTCCGGTACCCATCCGTTGGTGTCCGGTTGGTGTCCGGTTGGTGTCCGGTTTGTCCGTTTTGTTCGGTACAAGTCCGGTACCCATCCGTTATGTGTCCGGTTCTCGTCCGGTTCTCATCCGGTACATGTACGGTACATGTACGGTACTTGTCCGGTCGCCCGGCAGCAATTGACCCAATTATGCTCCATTTCGGTACATTTCGATACATTTTATCAACGGACACCACCGGACTAGACAATTCTTTGTCCGGTTCATGTCCGTTGCTCAATCCAGTAAGGTGTGACAGGCGCTTTACTACATAGGCAGGGGACCAGCAGGAGGAGAGAAGCCAAAACACTTACCGAGATTTGATCTTACGTATTCAATTTTAAGATAACATTTATTGCAGCTTGCTACTATGCCTCTACATGGCTCGTAAACAGGAGAGCCAAACCTGCCTACTTCTCGCTACGTAGAGTGGCCTTCGCATTACTAGGATAGCGCAAGGATCAGTGGAGTGAGGAAGACCAATTGTCCATGATTGAAAATTGCTCTCGTTAATAAAGTAATATGCACACAAAAAAGTAGGTTTTCTGAAAAAATATCAATATTTAACTACATGGTAGAAATCATACTTGACTGACATCACCCTTCCTTCCCCCTCATCCCTGGTCATACGCCTTCTATGACCATGTAACTGAGATAACCGAATGAGTTGAGCATCCGTCTACCATCTTGGTAGAAAGTGGGATTCGAAACCCACGGCTTCGAACCCTGTTCGAGTCAAACCAATGAGAAACAATTGATACTTATCGCTTCCTAGGCAGGCGCTCAGCATGATTAGGATAGGGCAAGGCTCAGGGTCAGGATAATGTGACTGAGTGGGATATCAGGTCATGGTGCTGGCAGCCTGGTCTTCCAGTGGGACAGCCCTATAAAGTCACCATGAAGTGTTCACTGTCACAAATCGGTGCCCGTCCTGATATGATACTTGATGTTGCGAGGATGTAAAACTCCAACAACCAACCAACATCCGTGGTTCTGTTCCTTCTATGACCGGGAAAAACTGTTGAAAACGTTGGATGACCCCTAAGCCAACAACTATAACATCAATTGCATCATGGTTGTCTAGTAACGCCTCCCCAAATATCACGTGACTAACGCGGGTGGAGAAGCCGGTTGGGCGGCAGGCAATCGACGGTGGCGCGCTCTGGTGGCTTAGGTGCAGTGCATGCACCTGGGCGGGGGTCATCAGGCTTTACTTCCAGCCTGGGAGGTCACGCATCACTGCCTCTCTTGGAACCAATCCAAGATGGCGGCTGGTCACGTGGCCCTGCGCTGTGCTGGCGGGAGGGGGGTTGTCTGGGGTTGTCTGAGCGCATGACCTACATCAAGGTGACTGACTTGTGGGCTGCCATTTTGCAGACAATTAGCAGTCCAAATCTGTACTTTTTATTGTGTTTCTTTGTTGGGGGTTTTACGCCCTAGCAAAATCCATGGTCACATCAGGACGGGCTGTGTGCTCTTAAGGTGTGCTTTGATGATCAAGTCTGATAAATTACCAGTCTAAATCTGTGCTTTTAATTGCGTTTGTTTGTTGGGGTTTTACGTCCTAGCAACAACGATGGTCACATCAGGACGGAATTTGCTCTTAATGTGTGCTTTGATGGTCAAGTGTGACTAAGTAAAGTGATGGAGATTAATAGTACACAGTCCGACGATGTAAGCATTGCATTTTCGAAACCAAACTATTGACCTAGATTTGAGCATAGTTAAAGTTGCATAGTCCGATGGTTTTGAATTTCTGTATTTTTTCTGAGATAAATATATTAGATTGATCACTAGTATCTACTTTAGATTAGTTCAAAGTTACTTTTATTTTAAATGGTAAACTTTTGAGATATTTTGAATGCAAACATGGAAAATTAGTTTTGGCAAGCTTGTCAAAACTCTGACACCATAGACTTCTGCAGTAACAGGTTCTGTTAAATTGACTCAGTATTGCCTTCTACACAGAAACAAGTGTTTAATAAGTGCATCAGTATCTAAGTTAGATATGTAAAATCAAATCTAGATAATTGGTTTGGTTTTGAAAATTTGACATTTCATCAGACTATGCAGCTTTAAATTATTGATGGAGTCATTAGGCATATATTTGCTACAGAGAAGGGATACTAAGTCAGTTCAATAGAAGCTGTTACTATTGAAGCATATGATGTCCAGCGATTCGCTGTTCACAGTTACATTATTTTCCATATTTGCGCCCAGGTCTATTTTGATTTTCAAATTTCAACATAATTCTAAGAAAAGAAATCATTGCATGCTTCTCGGATAAAGTACATTCATAAGTAATCCTAATGTGATGGTGAAGATGGCAACTTCCAAACTGAGGAATTTTGTTACAGCATAAACGTCTGCACTTCCTTGTTAGTAACCCGCCTACTTTAATAGGCAAAGTTTTAGTAAACCACACTGCATTGAATTATCAACACGCACGCCAATTCCATCCATTATGTTGTCAGCACTCTCCTTGCAGAACAGGTGGACTCAGTCTAATCTATAAAATTCTGTAAGGCTATATGTTTGGTTTTCTGTGCCTCTAACCAAAGTAAACATATTAAATTTGCAGAGTCTGGCGGTTTAGAAAAAGTAAAAGAAAGTTTGTTTTATTTAACCACACTTCTAGAACGCTTTTCGTATCATCAGCTATGAGACATCAAACATATGGTCATTCTGACATATTTCTTTGGAGGAAACCCACTGCCGCCACATAGGCTACTCTTTCCGATAAGCATCAAAGTGGTCTTTTATATGCACTTTCCCACAGACAGGGCAGCACATACACAGGTTGTCTCTGGTGGTCTAGAGTTTCTGCCATAGTTTGAGGTAAATATAGCAGGTTGATTGTTATAATCTAATTTACTTTAATTTGAAGTAAATATTGTTATGGGCTAATTGGAGATATTTGAAGTGAATCCATGAACATTAATCTTGGGGTGCATGCCAAAATGGTGGGTACAATAGGCTTCAGCAGTAACAGGTTCTATTAATTCGACGTTTTAGTATTTCCTTCTACGCAGAAACACATGCTTAATAAATTACCCATATTTAAATTGTATATGTAGGATGAAATATAGGTACGTGGTTTGTTTATATAAAAAAAAGTAATGCTGTCACCAAACTATGTAGCTTTAAAACAAATACCCTGTCCTGATATGACCTTAGATGTTGCCAGGACATAAAACACCAACAACCAACCAATTAAAAGAAACTATCAAAAGTAACTTCTGATGAATGAAATCAATACAAAAATAGGGTTCAGTTATTCATCAATAAACTTGCATCTAAACTTACAACCAACTCCAATAAACCTGAACTGAATGCACACAATTGTCGCCCCCTCACCCTCCAAGCTTGTGACCTACTTTATTCATAATGGCCCTGTCACACTACAACATAACACGGTAGCGTAAGCTGACGTAGGTGAAATTTGGCAATTATGTTGAGATATGTTACTCGTTCGTTATGACTACATTGAGTTACATCGAGTTACGTCGAGAGACGGTGACACTCGTCAAGGTTTTGGACATACCCAAAACTTTTTATGTAGCTCAACGTAAATGCCGTTATGTTGGGTTACATTGGGTTACGTTGGGCTTATGTTGCGCTCACGCTAGGCTTATGTCGAGATACATTAGACATTCGTTAGAGCTATGTCGGTCTATGTTGAGCTAGGTCAACTTAAGGGAGACTGAAGGAGAGCTGGGAGGAATGTGCAGCCCATGTGGTGACACTGTGGGGTTAACATATCCCGACCTAGGTCTAATGTGTCGGTGATGTGTGTCTAACATTAGTCTAACATAAGTCCAATGTGTCTTGACATATTCAACATAGTTGACGAATGGCTAGCACTCGTGTAACATATGTAACGTGCACCAACGTTCTTCGAACATAAGCGAACGTGCTGTGAACATTGTGTGAACATTTTGCCTCGCTGTTCTTATGCTGAGCATGCTGGACTGTCATTAGACTGACCGTGCTCGCTTGCGGGCCCACCATCGACTCACGTTGCGAATTACGCAAGAGTCACATGTAGCTATGTTAGGGCGGGCATAATTACACATGTCCTATGCTAAGCTGTCACTAGGGTTTCGCTAGGCTGATGCCGTGCATGCTGGAGGCTCATTAACCTTATGTTGGGCCATTTTTGTTTATACGTTGTAACTCGTTGAGACACGTTACAACTACGTTGGACCAACATTTTGCCTATGTCCACTACTTTGCACTGACATCCAATTTGGCCCTGAAACGCTGAGAATTTTGACGTATCTCAACATAAAAAAGTGATTTTTAGGTTGCCCACTCGCTGGCCTGTTACATCATAGTGTGACTGGGGTATTATGCTCACACAGTGATTGCCTCGGTTCTTTATCAGCATTTGACGTATTCCGTTTATCAGATCATGTTCCGACAGAAAGCAATGCCACGCTGCCAGATAGTACCATATGTGATTATGTATCATTGCTTGATATCAGTGACGATAAAGGGATACACGCTATATTATCACGCTCTCCAAGCAGATATGGGCGTATTGCCGATATCCTCTTTCTGTAGCAGTAGTGTAGGAATGAAGCCAATACAACGCACCTAGCTATGCTGTTTGTAAATGCATAGGGTGTTACCTTATAGCAGTGATAAACAGAAAGGAGAATTCCACATGGAGAGGAGTAATTAGTCTCATTACTTCACAGCTTGCTCATCCTGAAACCCCTCAGCTGTGCGAATAGTGGCAGAATATTACTGAATATTGCCAGAGTTATATCATTGTCAGAGAGGAGTCATCAATCTAATTTCTTTTCTAGTGAGAAATAATATTATTATTGTGGAGAATTCACAATTTCATCGGATCGTCAAAAGATAATGATAGTATTTGTACTCAAGTAAATAAATTGTTCTTCTAAATAGTTCACGGCGTCCTGGAGAGACAAACAATGCTTTTATATGTTCTTTTTTTCAAAAGAAATAGAGAAAGGATGGGTAATATGTAGCATTAGCATATTTAATCAGAACTGAAAGACATGCCTAACACATTATATTAAGGAGCATGGGTAGCATATATCTTCATATATTTATATATATTTTCATATATTTATATATATATCTATTACATTTATATATGTTATTATACTTACATATATTCATTATATTTACAAATATTTATTATATTTACATATATTTATTATATATACATATGTCATGGGGGTGATGAAAATGGGAAATACTGTGCCTAGAGCGGGACTCGAACCCACATCTCTTTGCATTCCGGGCCAGTGTGCTAACCATTACACCACCTAGGCTCCCTGATATCAACACACTCCCCATGCCTACCTGTCTATGTGGTTACTTGCCTGAGAGGTCAGTGCAGACCACTACACTCGTCCCCCTGGAATTGTAAGTATTGTAATTCAATAAACCCAACACGGATCAACTTTTTGTTGGGCTAATAAATTTATTAAACAGGCTTAATAAATTTTTACACAGCCTTATATCCTGATACTTTCCAAGACATGACTTCAACAAGCTTCTCTCAATAGTACAATTGAGGATATTTGCTTTTTACCTACTCTAACTGTTCCAGGCAGTACAGCCTGATAGTTGTTATCTTTAGTATCATTACTTATGTGCAGGTCAGAGAACCGGATGGTTATTAGATTATCTATTACTTATGTGCAGGTTGTAACTCAGCGGTTCGTTATCATAATTTTATATGGTAGGCGACTAGAATGCAGGATTCTTTTGTGTACTTGTCGATTGAAGACATTAGGCAGCAGCTACGGGCAGATCACGGTCACACGTCGTTCATCTCACATCCGGGACACACACACACATTTATGACTTTTTTAGACATGCATCATTTTTTCACATTCAAGGGTGGATTATTGGGATCATAAGCTCTCAGCCCTATCAGTCATAGGACTAATGTAGGGGAGGGTGGGATGGACAATTTCAACTATTCCAACTCGCCGATCCGTCGTAGTCTAGGGTCAGGTAAGGAATGGATTACGCATTTAGTTTACTACCGGAAGTCAAATATTGTTCCTAGCGACGCGCACTAGGAACTGTCTCTATGGTATTCATAATATCAGGCCCGTAGTCAGGTTTTTGAATTACGCATGTTACCGGCAACATGATTAATTCAATAAACCCAACACGGATCAACTTTTTGTTGGGCTAATAAATTTATTAAACAGGCTTAATAAATTTTTACACAGCCTTATATCCTGATACTTTCCAAGACATGACTTCAACAAGCTTCTCTCAATAGTACAATTGAGGATATTTGCTTTTTACCTACTCTAACTGTTCCAGGCAGTACAGCCTGATAGTTGTTATCTTTAGTATCATTACTTATGTGCAGGTCAGAGAACCGGGATGGTTATTAGATTATCTATTACTTATGTGCAGGTTGTAACTCAGCGGTTCGTTATCATAATTTTATATGGTAGGCGACTAGAATGCAGGATTCTTTTGTGTACTTGTCGATTGAAGACATTAGGCAGCAGCTACGGGCAGATCACGGTCACACGTCGTTCATCTCACATCCGGGACACACACACACATTTATGACTTTTTTAGACATGCATCATTTTTTCACATTCAAGGGTGGATTATTGGGATCATAAGCTCTCAGCCAAGTTGGGACAGGGGAGCTTATGATCCCTTCCTGAAAACATTTTTATCAACATAGTTAAAAACACTATCGGATTTCCATCGACCCAGTGTTCTTATACAGTCCAGCGGCATCCCTATTCTCGCATACTCTTGTGCCCCACCTCGACGTAGACTATGCCCAGTGACCAACGGCCACCATGGGAGTCCAGCTGCCTTCAGTGCGATGTGCATGCACCTTGTGAAGAGTCGGGCAGTCAGTGGAGCCCCGTTCGCCATTATGAACGCTGGGGCGTCCTTATGCACTGGGAACTGCCTGCTGTACTTGTTCCACGCTTGAACCGGGCAGAGGGGGGATCCTCGCACTCGTGGTAATTCAACTTTGTAATCGTCCTCATGTCTACTGGACGTTTTTGTGGACCTAACTGTGATCGTCAGGTGTGTGTCGTGTGCCTCGATGTCACCTCCGAGCATCATGTGACCGTCATCCCCCGTTACCTCGGAATAAAACAAATTAGACTGTCTTAGTAAACATAAATAACCAATTATTATTGCAGCAATCAACACAAAACCATCCTGATCAATTTTTCTGAATTTTACAACTATTATTTTAATATGTTCAATCCTTAATGGGAATGCCCTATTTACAGATTTGGTTTTTAACTTACACATACCTGACTTAATTACCGATACAGCATAACTATCAAACGCCGATGTGTTACCTTGTAATAGTCTTACCCACGATCTCGCCCCGCTCATATAGTTCTTTATAGCCCCTCCAGTTTTAAGCCTATCGTTTAAGTATAAAGAATACAACATTACCGTTCTTAGTTTGGGTTTTTTAGGGTCATCCTTTTTGTTCTTACAAAACTTCAAGTATTCCCTAAATTGTACCCTTTTATTCCTCCACGTCCCCTCCGCTAATCCTGCCGTGAAATACACGCTAAGCCTGTTCACTACTGCGTGATTACTATCTGCAAGTTGATAAAGCCAAATAATAAATTAGCAACTAGCACGGGACCTACAGTGACATATCAAGGACATCCATGTGACTAGAAACATGTATCTCAGACAATAGTTTTTCTTTACACAATGCGGCAGCAATAGATCGAAATTTTTTCTCAAAGAACAACCGACTGAGGGCATCTGCCAGTACTAGATCCTTTCCAGCCTTGTGCACGATTTGCACTTCGCAATTTTTTATCGCAGCAAAGCGCCAAATTTCCCGTGCGCAAGCACACAAGACCGGATCCTTACCAGCACCAGAAGACAGCACCTGTTGGGAAGCTATATTATCCGTATTAATAATAATAAGATAATTGTGAGGATCAGGTGGAGATAAAGATTGTAGTGCCATAATCAAGTTTAATGCCTCCAACTGGGCTATGTGAAAACCTTTCGCAAGATATCTAGGGGAGTATCGGTTGGAATAGAAATGAGTGTCACTGAAAGCACCCCCACCTAATAGTGACGAGTCACACTCGATGACCCATTTCTTGGCCGGGAAGTGTCTGATCAGCACCAGTCTATTGGACCCTTCTGCAAAGCGCAAGAACCATGCAATATCTCTAACCAGGTCCCTGGTAACTAAAATTTTTCCTACAAATGGGCAGGATCGCAGAAAATCCAAGATACGATTCATGAAAGTTCTAGAAGGCAACACACATTTAGCAATAAACTGTAACCGACCCACCAACCGTTGAACATTTTTACGTGTTACCTTTCTCCCTATTGACCACTTTTGACACTCTAATAAAATATCCAGGAGCTTGTCATCTGGAATCCTCACCACCAGATCTGTCGAGCTAATCTCGTAACCCAACCAAACTAGTTTTTGCACGGGAGGGCTGCATTTCTTAAGCGACAGTTGAAGACCCAACTCATTAGTCAAATACAAAATATAGTTATAGGCTACCTGGGCTTTCTCGAAACTGGCTTCCACGCCGACGAAATCGTCTAAATAGCAAGTGGCAAAATACCCCATTTTTCTCATTAAATGAACTACTGCTGCTGTAGTTCTAGCGCAAGCCATGCTAGAAGACCGACAACCAAACGGAGGAGCAGTGTCAAAGTAATATTTACCGTTAACTTTAATACCGAACAGAGGGACACTCAAAGGGCAGGTCCTCAACTGCCTGTATGCCCTTGCCAGATCGATCGACCACATGTAGCAATTTTTTCCCAATTTTCTAACTTGTTTTGCCAACGTCATTATGGTTGGCAACTTATACTTAAACCTTTTTCCCTGATAGAACCCTTTAATTATCCCTGAATTAACGCTACGGCCCTTCGGAAAACTCAAATCTACTATAATTCTGCGTTCATTAGTGTTCTTTTTAGGTCGGGTCATTATAGGACTGATTTGTGCCCACGGGACAAAGGGGGGATCATCGAATGGACCCAACATAGCGTGATGGGCCACCTCAGTGACAACATAATTATTGATCCAATATACATCCTCCTTATCACATGTATGATTAACCAGCGTAGCAGTTGGGATAAACGACCCTGTAAAATTTGATGGCCACCCAAACTCTAAGTATTGAATAATCTCATTATCACTGTAATCGTGCAGCAGCTGTTTCCACCTACTGATTATCAGACCTGAAGGAACCGGCAGTTTAGCCTGCATATAATTGGGCAACCCTGTCGCCCTCACCGCAGCATAAATTGACGCATAATCTAAGAATAAATTACAATTCGTTGTCAAGTTAGGCCAGCTAGTAAGAACATATGACTGACACTCCAATGGCGACAACTCACAAAATCCTAAGCGATCATCACAAACAACTTCTGCGTCATCCACAATACTAATATCATCTGTCAGTGTGTCATCTACATCCATATCAACTTGATCTTCAGTAACTTCAGGAACAACAACCGGTAACTGCAATAAGCCTTGAACCTCAGAACAACTCTTGAACAACTTATCAGGGGCACCCATACCGTCAGGCCCCCCCGTATTAGTATCTATATAGTTTTGGGGGGGTCGAGAGGATCCCCCGGCACTGGAAACACAGCCAGAGCCGGTGTTGATGTCGACACACAATGGACTGTTGACGTCCGAAACAACAACAGGGTTAAGAGTCACACCAGGCCGTAACCCAACATCCAAACTGGGGCCAACAGGCAACACTGAAACACAAGAACGGGATAACAGGGATAGGCCGGGATATGAATGAGTAGGAGAAACAACAACTAAGCTAGCGGCAGGACTAGCAGAAGTTATGTCCGGAAGCGCAGGGCTATCCAGGGAAGGGGAAACACAGCCCCGACCGGTGGTGTTAGAACCACTAGACTGGCACGCAGTATGTTCAGACAGGACGACAGGGATGGACACCCTGGTAGGTGACAACACAACATCCGCGATGGTGTCGGAATTCGTGGGCGAACCAGGATGAGGGTCGCACGGACGGTGTCGACCAACATGCTTGGATATGGTCGACAAGTGGCGAGAAGTCTTGTGACAGTGCTGAGTCCCAGTCATTAGCCCAGTTATCATCGGCGGCTTCTCTTTTGTACCCATCCCCAAATTTACTCCGGTATTAATCACCTCCTTACTAGCTTTGTGAGCCGTAGACCGAAACCGCCGTACTGATTTATTAAACCACTTAAACGCATCACCCGTCCCCACTCGACAGTCAATACACCGGCGTGTTACTACACGACGAGCCTTAACTTTTTGACTGACAGCCTTGTGTCGTCCGTCAACCGGCAACCCACGTTTATGATTGAAAACAGGAGATGCAATACGCTGCCCAGGGCCACAAATAGGCATAATACAACGTTCAACAACAGGGCTTGTCACGACGGCAATTGCCGGCGATAGGACGACAGAGGGGGGGACGGAATGATTACAACAATTTCAACTATTCCAACTCGCCGATCCGTCGTAGTCTAGGGTCAGGTAAGGAATGGATTACGCATTTAGTTTACTACCGGAAGTCAAATATTGTTCCTAGCGACGCGCACTAGGAACTGTCTCTATGGTATTCATAATATCAGGCCCGTAGTCAGGTTTTTGAATTACGCATGTTACCGGCAACATGATTAATGCTTACAATTACATACATACAGGCAATGCACTAACACATACATACACAGGGTAGGTTCAACAACCATACAGCGCAAAGCTTGTACAGGATCCTGGTCACGGCAACCAGTGTCATGAGGGTGATGAAAATGGGAAATACTGTGCCTAGAGCGGGACTCGAACCCACATCTCTTTGCATTCCGGGCCAGTGTGCTAACCATTACACCACCTAGGCTCCCTGATATCAACACACTCCCCATGCCTACCTGTCTATGTGGTTACTTGCCTGAGAGGTCAGTGCAGACCACTACACATATATTTATTATATATACATGTATTTATTATACTCATATTTATTATACTACTTGGATGACTTTTGTGTTGTGGGTGGTACCAGGCTCGAGGTTGAGCAGGGCCAGATCATATTGATAAGGATCCTTAGGAGGATCGTTTTTTTTGTGAGTTTCAAGAAGGTAAGTAAAGCCGACACCAAGGTCCAGTTCCTCGGGATTGATGTTGACTCTGTGAGTCTTGAGCTCAGCCTTCCCCATGATAAGTTATTGAAGACAAGGGAAGTCCTGCACAAGCTCCGTGGGCGTAGGAAAGCTTCCAAGAAAGAACTTGAACGGGTTGGGGGCCTTCTTGCTCACTGCGCTAAGGTCATCAGGGGTGGTAGGACATTCACTAGATGTATCTACGACTTAATGGCCAAGTTAAAGCAACCCTACCATAGAGCCCGATTAAACAAGGGAGTAAGGGATGACATAGACTGGTGGTTGAACTTTGCTAGTACGTTTAACGGCAAGGCCAAGATCTTGGGGAAGTTCTCCCCTGTTATATCAACTTATAGCGATGCCTCCAACTGGGGGTTCGGGGCCCTCCATGGCCACAATTTTCTGAGGCAGAACGGTGAGCCCCCTATCGACTACAAAGGTTTTGTTTTGGCCTCTACTTTGAAGGGGATCTGTAGGGTCAAGGGTGATCCACCTCGACAGGCAATGCCGCTGCTTCCGCACATGTTGTGAAAAAAATGTTCTCTGTTAACGAATAACCCAGGCCATGTTGCATGGAGGGCGGTTGTTCTATGCTCCTTTAGAGGTCTCTTGCGTAAATCGCAGGTGACAATGTCGGATTCTACTCTGCGTAGATCTGACTTTGTTTTCCATGACTGGGGGATGCTCCTGACGGTTCGCCGTTCAAAAATGATACAATTCAGTGAACGGGTGCTTGAGATTCCTATCGCCAGGTGCTGCGACACCAATGTCTGTGCTGTGCATTGGACTGAGAGACACTTCAATCAAATCAGGGCGGACCCATCTGATCCTGCCTTCTGTATCCCATGTTTCGGTGGGCTCTCCTGTCCCCTTCCGTACCAGGTCTACCAGGAGACCCTAAAGAATTTTGCCACTAGGGCTGGGCTTGACGCGTCCACCCTCTCGTCCCACTCCCTTAGGAGGGGAGGTTGCACTTTCCTTGCTATGTGTGGGGCCACAATCGAAGAGCTGAAGGTCAGAGGTGATTGGGCTTCCGAAACAGTTTATAGCTACCTAAAGACCCCCCTTGGGACACGGATAGTGAACGACTTGAGGGTGGTCGCGGCCCTCTGTTTGGATGAGTCGCGTGTTCGGTTGGAGGGAGACGCTTAGGCTTTTTCCTTTGGCCTGTTATCTCGCTATGCCCAGACGCTCAATAAAAGTGTCCGACCCAACACTCGTCTATATCTGTCCTTTCCTTACATAGCCATACTTTATAGGATGTATAATTAATTATGCAGATATAAATAGGTGGAGTATCGTTATTATTATTTATTTCCATTATATTACTTTGATATATTATTGTCCAATCACTGACTTGCCCGGATTTGCCCCGGTTGGCCACTACTAGTGCCACCATCGGGCGCTTTCCACTGGCAACCCCTCCCGGCAAGTCACTTCCATGTGCGATTTCAAACTTTTATCGGTATGCCTGTTATCTCGCTATGCCCAGACCCTCAATAAAAGTGTCCTACCCAACACTCGT
Organism: Branchipolynoe longqiensis; assembly: GCA_030323885.1. NCBI lineage: Eukaryota > Metazoa > Annelida > Polychaeta > Phyllodocida > Polynoidae > Branchipolynoe > Branchipolynoe longqiensis. The sequence goes on from CM059191.1 coordinate 29,495,451, forward strand.
CTGTATCCGTCCTTTTCTTACATAGCCATACTTTATATATACATATATTTATTATACTGACATATATTTATTATATTTACATATATTTATTATATTTACACACACATATATACACACGTCTTTATGATACACATGCATACTATGTGAAATAGAAGCTTCAATCAAAGCTAATACAAAATATGGTTAAAAAGAAAGGACACACAAATATGAAGCCGAAATATGCAAATAAATTGACAGCTATAGCGACTTATTGGTATGCCATTTAATTGAAAGTTGAAACTATATATATATATATATTTCGACTATTTATTCATTCATATATATCTACATATATACACGGAGTCACAATATGCTTGTGTGAGACGCGATAACTTTATTTCAATTTGAAAAAAAAAAACAATGATGTGTTACATAGGAGTGTGCAGTGCATGTTGACGTTAATCAAACCGTTTGTGAGATGGGAAGTCGGGTCAGTAAATGGTGCCTGTCGTGTTTTGCTGCGCCTACAGATGACTGCATAGATAGTCACGACTACAGATGATGGAATAAGGTTTGTTTGGTTGTTTGTTGTGCTGTTATTTTACATCCTAGCAACATCTAAGGTCATAGCAGGATGGGTACCGACTTGTGACAGTGCACACTCATGGTGACTTTATAGTGCGGCCCCACTGGAAGACCAGGCCGCCAGCACCATGACCTGATATCCCACTCAGTCACAATATCCTGACACTGAGCCAACCAGTCCTTGTCCTATCCTAATAATGGTGAGCACCTGGCTGGGAAGCGACAAGTATCAATGTTTAAGTCATTGGTTTGACTCGGCCAGCGTTCGAACCCACAACCCCATGATCTACCAACACGGGAGACGGACGCTCTAATAAGGTACACATGGTTTTGGCAGCAGTAAAGGTCTGTTCGTGTCTCTTGTAGACTGAAGTAATAGGCGGGCACGGTATGTATTTGGGGGCGCAGAGGGAGGGATGTCAGTCATTTGTAGAGGTAGGTGCAAGGGTGGGAGGGAGGTTGGGTGGGAGGGAGGGTGGGAAGGAGGGATGGTGGGTGCGAGGGAGGAGGGAGGGATGGTGGGTGCGAGGGAAGCAGGGAGGAAGGTTTGGGACGAAGGAGGGAGGGAGGTTGGTAGGGAGGGAGGTTGGTAGGGAGGGAGGTTGGGTGGGAGGGAGGGTGGGGTGGGAGAGGAAGGGAGGGAGGCTGGGTGGAAGAGAAGAAGGAAGGTTGGGTGGGAGGGAGATTGGGTGGGATGGAGGGACGGTCGGTGGGTGGAAGGGAGGGTGGGGGCGAAGGGTGGAGGGAGTCTGGTTGGGAGAGGAAGAAGGTTGGGTGGGACGGAGGGAGGTTGGGTGGGACGGAGGGAGGTTGGGTGGAAGGGTGTGAGGTTGAGTGGGATGGAGGGACGTTGAGTGGGACAGAGGGACGTTGAGTGGGACGGAGGGAGATTGAGTGGCATGGAGGGAGGTTGAATGGGATGGAGGGAGATTGAGTGGGATGGAGGGAGGTTGAGTGGGACGGAGGGAGGTTGAGTGGGACGGAGCGAGGTTGAGTGGGATGGACAGAGGTTGAGTGGGACGGAGGGAGGTTGAGTGGGATGGAGGGAGGTTGAGTGGGACGGGGGTCGTTTGAGTGGGAAGGAGGGAGGTTGAGTGGGACGGAGGGAGGTTGAGTGGGATGGAGGGAGGTTGAGTGGGACGGGGGAGGTTGACTGGGGTGGAGGGAGGTTGAGTGGGATGGAAGGAGGTTGAGTGGGACAGAGGGAGTTTGAGTGGAATGGACGGAGGTTGAGTGGGATGGAGGGAGGGTGAGTGGGACAGAGGGAGGTTGAGTGGGATGGAGGGAGGTTGAGTGGGACGGGGGAGGTTGACTGGGGTGGAGGGAGGTTGAGTGGGATGGAAGGAGGTTGAGTGGGACAGAGGGAGTTTGAGTGGAATGGACGGAGGTTGAGTGGGATGGAGGGAGGGTGAGTGGGACGGAGGGAGGTTGAGTGGGATGGAGGGAGGTTGAGTGGGATTGAGGGAGGTTGAGTGGGATGGAGAGAAGTTGAGTGGGACGGAGGGAGTTTGAGTGGAATGGACGGAGGTTGAGTGGGATGGAGGGTGAGTGGGACGGAGGGAGGTTGAGTGGGACGGAGGGAGGTTGAGTGGGACGGAGGGAGGTTGAGTGGGACGGAGGGAGGTTGAGTGGGACGGAGGGAGGTTGAGTGGGATGGGGAGGTTGACTGGGGTGGAGGGAGGTTGAGTGGGACGGAAGGAGGTTGGGTGGGACAGAGGGAGTTTGAGTGAAATGGACGGAGGTTGAGTGGGATAGAGGGAGGGTGAGTGGGACGGAGGGAGGTTGAGTGGGATGGGGGGAGGTTGAGTGGGATTGAGGGAGGTTGAGTGGGATGGAGAGAAGTTGAGTGGGATGGAGGGAGTTTGAGTGGAATGGACGGAGGTTGAGTGGGATGGAGGGAGGGTGAGTGGGACGGAGGGAGGTTGAATGGGACGGAGGGAGGTTGAGTGGGACGGAAGGAGGTTGAGTGGGATGGAGGGAGGTTGAGTGGGACGGAGGGAGGTTGAGTCGGACAGGGGTAGGTTGAGTGGGACAGAGGGAGGTTGAGTGGGACGGAGGGAGGTTGAGTAGGACAGGGGTAGGTTGAGTGGGACGGAGGTAGGTTGAGTGGGACGGAGGGAGGTTGAGTGCGACGGAGGGAGGTTGAGTGGGATGGAGAGAAGTTGAGTGGGACGGAAGGAGTTTGAGTGGGATGGAAGGAGTTTGAGTGGGACGGAAGGAAGAAGGATGGGTGGACGATACGGAGGGTTAGTGAGACGGAGCATGGATGTATCAGTGGGAGGGAAGGTGGGTGGGAAGGAAGGTGGGTGGGTAGGTGGGAGGGAGGAAAGGTTGGTAGATGAGTCGGTGGGAGGGAGGGAAAGTGGCTGGGTTGGTGGGAGGGTGGGAGGGGAGGAAAAGTGCTGGAGAGATTAGTTGGCACTTAGCCAAGTCAACAAATCAAACAAACCATTCATTGACTCCATACTAATAATGCATGCTGCACACATAACCTGGACATGTGCAGGCTCGGGGTGAGAGGGGGTGAGAGGGTGTGAGCGGGGGTGAGAGGGGGTGAGCGGGGGTGAGCGGGCGAGGAGTGCAGTGCGTGTGTTAGGGGGTGACTAGGGGAGAGGGGTGGTATTCCCTATATCCTTAAAATAACAAGTCAATCTGTTCAAGACTTCATCGAAGGTAATAGCAAATCATATATATATATGAGCCTGACTCAAAAGGTGGTCACTCATATTTTGTTTGTCCATTGTAACGATTGACACAAACCAGCACAGAAACAGTTACACTGAAAACACAAGGACATTTGCTTCAAATCAATATGTATTCTATTGGGATTATGAAACACCATGTAAAAAACAAATAAGTTTATCCTGAGCAAATGCATAAGCAGATAGTATGTTGATCGTTACAATGGACAAAGGTTTGTCCCATATTGCTTAGCACCTTTTGAGACAGTCTCATATACAAAAGACAGCAACCTTGTGAAATAGAACTGCACAGATGAATCGACAATGTTCGTTCCATACTGTTATTCTTTTTATGTGAGGGTGGAGAAGTTCCATTTAGTCAAACATGTAGACAGATCCTACTGCTTCAGTGTAGTAAACCTGGTCGAATCAAACCAATGATGTAAAGCTGCATGATCCGATGGAAACATCAAATTTTCAAAACCAAAACAATTATCTAGATTTGATACTCACATATCCAACTTAGATCATCATCATCATCATCATGCTGTTGGTTGCGATGTGACAAAGACTGCTTTCATTACTTGACTGCCGCTCTCCGACATTTCATGAAAGCTGCCTGCAAAAGTGTTGAAGTGCTGCTGGCTTTTGCAAGTTACCAGCGGCACTCTCTCGGGGAGCAAATAGAGGTTTCACACCGGCAAGAACATGTCAAGACAGGCGCAAACTATTTGTCCCTGCAGTGGCTGGTCGGGAGATGTTGGGAGTTCCATACATCAACTGCCCTTAATGCTGCCACAGTGACACTTATTCATCATTTATTGTCAAATATAAGGGAATACAGCAGCAATTTAACAGAGCATGTTACTGCGAAAGCCAATGGTGTTAGAGTTTGGGCAAGCTTGCCAAAATTAATGTAGCATGTTTGTACTTCAAATATTTCATAAGGTAGCCATTGAAAATACAAGTTACTTCAGATTAAGGTAAGGTAGATTATAATGATTAACCTAATATGTTTATCTCAGAAAATGACAGAAATTCAAAACCATCGGATTATGCAACTTTACAAATTGGTACTTGTCACTCCCCAGCCAGGTGCTCAGCATTATTAGGATTGGGCAAGGACTGGTTGGCTTAGTGTTAGGAGAATGTGACTGAGGGGGATATCAGGCAGCCTGTTCTCCCAGTGGGGCAGCACTATAAAGTTGCCATGAGTGTGCACTGTCACACGTCGATGCACGTCCTGATATGACCTTAGATGTTGCCAGGAAGTACAAATCCAACAACCAACCAACCAACCATTGTAGCAATGAGCAGTAATATTCATTGGAGCATTCTTAATTCTACAGAAAGCTTAAACCTGCATAGTCCGATGAAGCATCAAATGGTAAAAACCAAGACAATTATCTGATATTGATTCTACATATCTAACTTAGATACTGATGCACGTATTAAGCATTTGTTGCCACATAGCAGGGAATACTGAGGCAATTTAATAGAACATGTTACTGCTGTAGCCTATGGTGTCAGAGTTTTGGCAAACTTGCCTAAACTGATTTGACATGTTTGCACTCAAAATATCTCAAAACATAACTGTTTAAAATAAACAGGACTTGAAGCTAAAGTAATGTCGATTATAACGATCAGGTTAATCTATTTATCTCAGAAAAATTACAGAAACTCAACACCATCGGACTATGCAACTTTAATGATTTATCATTTATGGCATTTGGATAGGCTTTGTTTCTGTGCTGCCACCTGGCGAGTTCCCATACTTCTCATTCATATAGCGTTAAAGCTGTATTGTCCGTTGATTTTGAGTCTCTCTCCCCCCGCCCCCACTCAGCCCTTTTATTAGATATCTACCTTACTTTAATTTTGAAGCTTTTTTATTTTAAATGGCTAACAGATACTTAATAAATGAACCAGTATCTAAGTTACATAGCTAGAATCAAATCTGATAACTGTTTTGATTAAATCATCGCACTCTGCAGCTTTACATACATATATATTTACAAAGTCTAATGTTTATATTTGTGTTTATTGCTATTTTATTACAGATTGCTATTTTTTCATTGGATGGAGTTCTTTTTCTTCGGTGTGTTTTTTTTCTGCCTGATCAGATTCCTAACTTATATCTTGATGAAGGGTATGAAACTGGGGAATCAATATGGCGACCTGCTACCATGGAGATGATTGTCCCCGTCCTAACGATCAAGTCCACATTAGCCATACATTCTTAGCCTTTAAAAAAAAAAATGTCTGACTCATTCCACTCTTCTTGTTTTCTCTCTTCTGTCAGGTCGGGGGGGGGGGGTGGAGGGGCTCAGCTTTCCACATCATCATGATCATTATCATAACCACATATAGTTTATGCTGTCTGCTACTAAAGGATTTTCAAATATGTATTTCCCCCTGGAAATGCGGTGAATTGTTGTTTTTATTGTGTGTGTGTTGTTTTCTTTTAAAGTTCCAGATGTTACCAGGACATAAAACTCCAACAACCAACCATTTAAAGTTGTATAATCCGATCGTTTTGAGGTTTATACATTTATTTTCGATAAATATACGAGATTGATTGTTATAATCGGTTTTCCTTCAGTTTGAAGTACCTCTTGTTACTGTCATGGGGGTGATGAAAATGGGAAATATTGTGCCTAGAGCGGGACTCGAACCCACCTCTCTTTGCATTCCAGGCCAGTGTGCTAACCATTACACCACCTAGGCTCCCTGATATCAACACACTACCCACGCCTACCTGTCTATGCGGCTCCTTGACTGAGAGGTCAGTGCAGACCACTACAGTACTAATACTATTGGTTAAATTTTGAGATATATTTGAATTGAAAAGAGGCAAAGCTAATATCGATAGGACATCGAACATAAACAAACATCCTGGCTACATCTAAGGTCATATCAGGAAGAGTACCGACGTGTGACAGTGCACCACTATGACACCTTTATAGTGCTGCCGCCCGATTGGAATATCAGGCTGCCGGCACAGTGAACCGATATCTCACTCAGTCATAGCCTCCTGCTACTGAGCAACCAGTCCTTGCCCTAACCTATTAGTGCTGAATTCCAGGCTAGTTAACGTCAAGCATCAATTTTTTATAAGTGAAAAGTTTGACTCGGCTGGAATTCAAACCCACAACCTCCTACACCGCAAGCCAGCCGGTGCTCTTACTGATTCGGCCCTACCGTCTAGTAGCTAGAACCATGGGATCGTGGGTTCGATGCCTGGTCGGGTCAAACCAATGACTTAAAAATTGATACGTGTTGCTTCCTTGCCAGGCGCTCGGCATTATTAGGATATGCAAGGACTGGTTGGCTCAGTGTCAGGATAATGTGACTGAGTGGGATATCAGGGCATGGTGCTGGTGGCCTGGTGGCCCAGTGGGACAGCACTATAAAGTTGCCATGAGTGCGCACTGTCACAAGTTGGTACCCATCTTGATATGACCTTAGATGTTGCTAGCACGTGAAATAACAACAAACAAAGTAGCTAGAACAGTAAAAGAGTAAATATATGTTGGCAATAAAATGTCATAGCCCCATGAAACCATATACTTTTCGAAACCAAAGCACTTGCATCGATTTGATCCTACGATTTCAATTTAAAAACCGGCATCCTTATTGAACATGTATTTCTGCATAGAATAAATAGTAAGTCAAGCTATTAAAAACATGGCAATGCGGCAAGTCAGAAAGCTTATGATGCTCACTTTTTGTGTGTGCATATGAAATATATTTATCATATTTTCACTTGAAATATCTTCATAGTTAGAAATTTTATTCAGCGTTACTCCGAAGAAAAGTAAATTAGAATAACCAACCAAATATATATATTTTTTAAATATGACAGAAACTCAATAAAATGATCAGATATGCAACTTTAATTCAGTAGTGAAATGACAGGTGGCGTTGTGACTTTGCCAATAGTTGTCAAAGTTGTCATCTGGATTATTTATTTCAACTGCTTAAAACTCTATAACGCCAACATAAATCACATAAATTAACGATGTCCTTCAATTATATGTCTACTCCTCCCATCCACCCTGTTCTCAATGGCATGAACTGGGGGTGGCTGGGTGAGTGGGGGAGGGGGACATCCCCATAATGCATTGCGCGCATGGATTTAGGTCAGGTCAGTGTAATTTATTCATCATATCGGCATTATCTAATCAGTGCGCATCATTGCTGTCATTTATCACAGATCAACTACTGACAACCCACTGTAGCCTAATGAGCATCGCATTAAAACTGCAATACAGGCTAGGCTGGTCGATAGGAATCAAACTACGCCAATTTAAAGTTGCATCGTCCGATGATTTTGAATGTTGAATTTTTTTTTTATAGATAAATATATTAAATTGATTGTTATAATCTACCTTACCCGATTCGGCCACCGTACCCTGCTGGCGGGAATGGGAAGTATATTTGAAGAGTTCAGACGCAAAACCACGCAAATGCCAATCCAAAAATGTTGTTTAAATAAAAGATTTGTACTTGAAAATAATTTTAATTCGCACTAATTCCACTTTTCATATGATCACATGGTTATGGAGCAATGAACAAAACATTAGGAATATAAAGAAAATTCTGCATTTTAGAGTTTGATTCCAATGTTTATCTCCATTTTTGGATTGGCGTTTATATGGCTTTGCACCTGAACTCTTCCTTTCCCGATCGATAGACACGCAAGCAAACCCCGACACATTTCCGGAATGTCCTGTTGTGAATGTAGCCTACTGTCTGCGGTAGGTCGGTAGGTAGGTGGGTAGATTGGCATTGATATAGGCATAGTGGGAGGTTGAAGGCAATAAAGTAATGAGTTAAGATCTCATCTGAAAATGTCCCATTGCCTGCAGGGTCACCTGGGGAGAGTGACGTGCTTTAACAAAGCACTGCGCCAATGCCTACCTGTGGGTCACTTCCCTCCGCCCTCCACACCCCTTCGCTGCCTTTAAAGGCTGACAAGGCTGGCGCTTAATGGGCCGTCAGATGAGCTATAGATGGTCCCGGGGGATAGATAATTAGAGACAGCTTGGTGGCGCCCCCTTCAGGTAGAAAAAGACACACCTGTCCACCCGCTGAGGGCTTAAGCTGTCCCAACGGGCGGCCCTTCTCAAATCTCACCCTCACCGGACGCGGTGGCCGAATCGGTAGAGCGCAGGCTTCGGGGCGGAAGATCGGTAGTTAGAATCCCGGCCGAGTCAAAGCAATGAGTTATAAAATGTGTAGTTGTTGCTGCCTAGCCTGGCGCTCGTCGTTGATAGGATAGGACAATGATTGGTTCGGACAGTTATCAGGATAATGTGACTGTGTGGGATATAGGGTCATGGTGCCAGTGGCCTGGTCTCCCAGTGAGGGCAGCACTAGACAGTCGACATGAGTGGGCATTGTCACAAGTCGGTACCCGTTCTGATTTGACCTTAGCTGTTGCCAGTACGTAAAAGTCCAACAACCAAGCGAGCCAATCAAATCTCACCCGAATATCTACCTGGTTCTGTGGCGCTGCTCGCAGTGAGCTGGGGTAATAAAGTCTGACACGGTCAGGTCGTTAATGTAGCGGCCAACTAACAGACGTAGGGTGGGGTGAGGCGGAGAAGCGGGTATGGTCGGGGGAGGGGGGGGGGGGGGGCGGGAAAGGGGGTATATAGCGGGGAGGGGGGGGAGGGGGAGGAGGGGAGGGGAGAGTAGGATGTGGGAGGCGGGAAAGGGCGTACGGTGGGGTGGGGTAGGTGGGGTAGCCGGGGAGGGGGGGGAGGTGGAAAAGGGGGTAAGGCAGGGACGGGGGAGGAGGGGAGGGGGTGTAGGGTGTGGGAAGCGGGAAAGGACGTACGGTGGGGTGGGGTAGGCGGGTAGAGTGGGGTAGGCGGGGAGGGTGGGGGGGAGGGTGGGAGGGTGGGGGAGGGGGGGGGAGGCAGGCAGGGAGGGTGTGGGGGTGAAGAGGGTAGGGGGAGGTGGGGAGAGGGAGGTGTTTTGTTTGTCGGGGGTTTACATCCTGGCAACATCTAAGGTCATATCAGGATGGGTACTGACTTGTGACAGTGCGCACTCATTGTGATAGTTGCATAGTGCTGCCCCACTGGGAGAATGGGCTTTTGGCTCCAAGACCCGATTCCCCACTAAGTCCCATTACCCTGGCGCTCGGTATTACTAGTATAGGACAATGACCGGTTAGCACAATGTCAGGATAATGGTTGGTTGGCGGTGGGTGAAGGACGTAAAATTCCAACACCAAACCCCAACCAACAATTAACCTGACATTTAGCTAACCGGTCCTTGCCCTATCCTATTAGTGCCAGGCGAGGAAGTGACAAGTATAAAGTGTGTAGGCCATTTGTTTGACTCTGCTGGGTTTCGAACTGTCGACCTTCCGCAGATGAGGCGGATTCGGCTACTGCGTCCATTGTAGGAAGGGAGGGGAGGGGAGTGGAGAGTAGAGGGAAGTGGAGAGTGGAGGGAAGTGGAGAGTGGAGGGGAGTGGAGATTAGAGGGGAGTGGAGAGTGGAGGGGAGTGGAGAGTGGAGGGGAGTGGAGAGTGGAGGGGAGTGGAGAGTGGAGGGGAGTGGAGAGTGGAGGGGAGTGGAGAGTGGAGGGGAGTGGAGAGTGGAGGGGAGTGGAGAGTGGAGGGGAGTGGAGAGTGGAGGGGAGTGGAGAGTGGAGGGGAGTGGAGAGTGGAGGGGAGTGGAGAGTGGAGGGGAGTGGATTGGAGTGGAGTGGAGAGTGGAGGGGAGTGGAGAGTGGAGGGGAGTGGAGAGTGGAGAGTGGAGGGGAGTGGAGAGTGGAGGGGAGTGGAGGGGAGTGGAGGGGAGTGGAGAGTGGAGGGGAGTGAGAGAGGAGGGGAGTGGAGGAGAGTGGAGGGAACACGCAACATCGAGAAGGATGGGGCAGAAGGAAAGCGATATGGAAATAGAGAGGGACATCCAAATCCTAGAGTACGGAACATAGAGGGAAAGAGAGATAGTGTGTATATATATATGTGTGTGCGGGGGGGGGGGGGGCATGTATAGGTGAGTGTGCACGGGAATATGGATGGGCATGTGATCCGGTTGGATGTTGTTAGGATGCGCTTGTGGGTGCGGGGGAGCGGTGTGGGCGGGAGTGAAGGGGTGTGTGGACGGTGTGAAGGGGGATGTGGACGGGGGTGAAGGGGGATGCGGGTGGGGGTGAAGGGGGATGCCGGCGGGGGTTGAAAGGGGGTGCGGGCGGGGGTGAAGGGGGTGTGTGGGCGGGGTGAAGGGTTCGGGCGGGGTGTGAAGGGGGTGCGGGCGGAGGTGAAGGGGGGTGCGGGCGGGGGTGAAAGGGGATGTGGGCAGGGGTGAAGGGGGATGTGGGAGGAGTTGAAGGGGGATGCGGGCGGGAGTGAAGGCGGGTGTGTGTGGGGGGTGAAGGGTGTGGGCGGGGGTTGAAGGGGGGTGCGGCCGGAGGTGAAGGGGGGTGCGGGCGGGGGTGTGAAAGAGGATGTGGGCGGGGGTGAAGGGGGATGAGGGCTGGGGTGAAGGGGGCTGCGGGCGGCGGTAAAAGGGGGTACGAGCGGGGATGAAAGGGGGTGCGGGCGGGGGTGAAGCGGGTGCGGGTGGGGTTGAAGGCAGGGTGTGCGCGGGGGAGGGGGAGGGAGGTTAAGGGCCGGGGGAAGGGGGGTGCGGGCGGGGGAAGGGCGGGTGCGGGCGGGGGGAAGGGCGGGGGAAGGGTGCGGGCGGGGATGAAGGGAAGTGCGGGCTGGGTTGAATGGGGGTGCGGGCGGGTTTGAAGGGGGGTGCGGGCGGGGGAAGGGGCCGGGGGAGATTAAGGGCCCGGGGAGGGTAAGGGGGCGCGGGAAGGATGAGGGCGGGTACGGGTGCGAGTGGGGGAAGGGGGTTGTGGGCGATGGATGGGGGCGCGGGGGGAAGGGTGCTCTAGGTGTGGGAGCGGCTGAGGCTGCGGGGTGCGGGACGGGGGCAGACAGCGGGTGGGGGGTGAGGAGTAGAGTGACGGCGCAAAGAGGTAGACAATGGACGTGTCGTCCGTGCAGGCAGTGTTGACTGGCGATTTGCGGGTGTCCGGGCCGGGCGGTGTCTGGTTCACACGCGTCGCCCCGGGCGGAGCGGCTTGGGTGTCCGTCTACCGGGTAGGTGGAGGCGGCGAACGTGGAGAAGGGTCCTGGGGCGCTACCCCGTACGGGAAACCCCGCTCCGCCCCCGGCCGCCCCCAGCATGCACCGTCCGGGTCCTATCTGGTAGCAGGACTGAGTGTAGGACTGAGTGTACTACACGCCTACTCCCACTCACAGCCCATCCCTTCGCCGCCCCCTTCCCAGTCCCCCTCCCAGTACCCCTCCCAGTCTCCCTCCCAGTCCCCCTCCCAGTCCCCCTCCCAGTCCCCCTCCCAGTCCCCCTCCCAGTCCCCCTCCCAGTCCCCCTCTCTCCGGTGTCCCTCCCCCCTACTCTCTCTCCATCTCCTTCTTTGGCTTCTCTCTTCCGCTTCCTTCCCCTTCCTTCACCTCCCATCACCTCTCTTTCCCACCCCTTCCCTGTCATTCCTTCTCCTCTTCCCTTCCCTACCCTTCCCTCTCCTTCTCCCCCATCTCCTTCCTTCCCCATCCCTCCCATTCCATACCCTCAGCACCTATCCCCTCTTCTTCCTTCTCCTCTTCTCCCCTCCCCTTCCATCTCCTCCCCTTCCCTTCCACCATCTCTCCTTCATTCCCATCCCCGTCTCTCCCATCTCCTTCGTTCCCCTTCTCCCCCATCCCCATTCCTTCCCCTCTGAACCCCTTCCCCCCTCCCCCTCCCCCCTTCCCCTCGCTGTATCTGAGGTAGGATCGGGTCTGTCCCTAACTCCATTTACCCCAGTGACAGCAGGGCCCTATTGGGGTATCCAATGTCGCCCTGTGCGAACATCTCTCCCTCCCTCGGTCCCCCATCCATCCCCTTCACTAGCAGACTCCAGGACTTTCACACCCCAGCGTTAATCACCTCACCTCCAAATGGCGACAATATCACCACCCTCCCTTTCAACCCCCCCCCCCCATCTCCCCCGGTTTTCTTCCCAAACTGAGAAATCAAGGTGGTCAGAAGAAAAGCTTCAAGGAATGCCTTAAATACAACCTACAGAAATGTACTGTCCGCACTATAACTTCGGAAATAGGACCTAAGGTGGGGGAGTTCATGGCATGCTTAAATTCACAAAGGTACAATATAGCTTGAAGCTGAACATATATATCTCAAGCTAAAGAAAAGCGTCAGCAGAGAAAAGATCATGTCCTTCACCTACCAGACTCTCTGACTGCAGCTACACATACATCTCCAACGTGCCACCACATTCCAAGCACAAATTGGGTCATTAACATGATGGGTCATCAACAAGTTCACAACAGATGATGAGTTGCTGTCATCGTCGCCACCGATAGGCAACCAATACCAATAATTCTTAAAGCTCTTTTCACAGGGAATATAAATCGCTCAAAGAGCAGTCCCCATACACCTATTTCATGTGACGTCAGGATAGGTATTTAGGTCAGTGCACGCGCAGCTTGGCTGCAGGACAACACAGGGTCACACTGCAAACTCAATGGCTATGAGCAATATTCATACCGAAAAAAGTTAAATATCTCTAAAACCACACCATTTAGAAGCAACCCGCTTGGATCACATATAGAAAACATATTCAGTGAATAGATTATATTAAATTTATAGGGTTAGGCTTCTGCAGTTCTATTAATTTTGAATAAAATATACGTTTTGCACTGCGCGTATCGGCAAACTCAATGCATTGTCAATGGTCGTGAGCAATCTTCATAAAGAAAAAGCGAAATATCTCTAAAACTACACCACCTAGAAACAACCCGCTTGGAAGACATATAGAAAACGTGTTCAACGAATAGATTATATTAAATGTATAAGGTTAGGGTTCTGCATTTCTATGAATTTTGAATAAAATAGACGTTTTACACTGCGCGCATCGGCAAACTCAATGCATTGTCAATGGTCGTGAGCAATCTTCATACAGAAAAAGTGAAATATCTCTAAAACTACACCACCTAGAAGCAATGTGCTTGGAAGACTTATAGAAAACATATTGAACGAATAGATTATATTAAATTTATAAGCTTAGGGTTCTGCATTTCCATGAATATTGAATAAAGTAGACGTTTTGCACTGCGCGCATCGGCAAACTCAATGCATTGTCAATGGTCGTGAGCAATCTTCATACAGAAAAAGTGAAATATCTCTAAAACTAAACCACCTAGAAGCAATCCGCTTGGAAGACATATAGAAAACATATTCAAGGAATAGATTATATTAAATTTATATGGTTAGGGTTCTGCATTTCTATTAATTTTGAATAAAATAAACATTTGCACTGCGTGTAGCGGCAATAAACTCAATGGCAGTGTGCCTTCGTTCTGCAGCCGAGCTGCGCGCGCATACACAATATTATAAACATTGAAATAGGTCTATCAGAAGCAGTCATTAACACTGGGGCAGTGCCCCTTTGGGTCTGTGCTGGAGGTGACACTGGTCGCAGTCTTGTGACGGCCAACAGGGCACAGTTGAAAAGGGCCCACATAAAATATGCCATGCTTATTTAGTTCAGCAATAATGTAACCCAGTCTACCCGCCTATACAGACAGACGTTACGGGGTCCGATAGCCGAATCAGTAGAGCATAGGTTTCCCTAGATAAAGGATTCACCCTGTACTCGCAGTACATGCGTGAATACCACCCCTATATAAAAGCTGTCGAAAAAGCGGGGAAATGAAATGTGAGCCTAAATCCACAATCTAATAGCAATATTTATTCTTTATATGTCTTAATATTTCCCCGCTACCTTTCAGTTGAAAAATATAATAAAACAACTAGTTTAATAGAATTTAAAAGTGAAATCGATTGCGTTCTATGGCCGCCATCTTGTCTTTTTGCATTCTCTCCCATTTCACCAACTCTGTGCCGATATAAGTACCCATTTGATACTGGAGGTAGGCATTCTACTTCCTGTTCCTTACTAAAGCTATTTTCGCCCATATTTAGACTACCTTGTCATTCACCCGTGTACTGGGAGTACAGGGTGAATCTGTTATCTAAGGTTTCCGATGCGGAGGGTGTGGAGTCATGTTCACTCACAGGTAATGCCACCCTAGATTAAATGGGAACTAGACACTTAATGGATAGTACGTCAAAATCATGCCTAAATCAGACTATAGTAGATAAAGTGCAAATGAATTATGTCTGCGTTAATAATCCCATAACTTACTTATAGAGCAGAATAAGGTGAATAATGATGAAAGATTATTGGAACCAAAGCTTCTCCTCTGTACTGCTCAAAATCAGCAATTATGCGGCCCTTAAAGCAAGTGACTAAGTCTGCTGTAGGTTTTAAGTTCTCATATCCACCATAATATATTTGAATATTCCTTGTCTGATTTGCAGATATCACAAACTAGGGCGTTTCCAGCTCCTGCCCACTGGCATCAGAACCGATCCCCTCGTGATCTTGAAGTGGATATTTGTGTAAAGAAGCCATATTCACCAGAACTTTAATGGCCTGGAGTCTGGCTGTTTATTGCAGTCTGGCTTGAAATCTAATCCCAGAACCCGGACAGGGCATTGCAATTACAATTGCTTGCTTGATCAATGATTCAGATTGATATTGCAGCAAATAGCCCACCTACGTCGATATTATCTCGGGCAATGTGATTGTCTAATATTGATACTTCTTCGCTCACTACACTGACCTTGCTACTGCCCTCCTCTCTCCGCCCCTTCCCCCTCCCCTCGCCCCCAACCCCCTTCCCTCTCCACCCCGCTCCATCCCCTCTCCGCTCCACCCCGCTCCATCCCCTCTCCGCCACCGACCATACTTTTTACTTTGAAGTAGCTTGAAATGAACCAACTGACAATGGATGGGTATGATATCCACCTGTGCTGGGTGCCTGGCCATGCCGGCATACACGGAAACGAACGAGCTGATCGGGCTGCGAAGAAGGCCCTGAACTGTGATCTTGAACCGTGTCTGATCCTTCACTCTGATCTGAAACCACTAATAGCCACCCACATAAAATCCAAATGGCAACATGAGTGGGATGAAAACATTAATAAACTTAAAAGAAATTGAACCAACTGTGGGAAAGCCACCACAGACTGATGCGGGAGGTCGGCGGGACCAAGTGCTCCTTAGCCGCTGCCGTCTTGGCCACTTGTGGCTTACACATGCTTTTCTGCTCAAGTGGGAACCTCCCCCTGAATGTATTGGGTGTCAGTCCCCGCTGACACTCAAACACATTTTACTAAGTTGCGTTGATTGTTTGGCCCTGCACCAACAGTTGTACACTGCAGACAGTATGCATGACCTTTTTATGAAGGTAAAACAGGAAAACAGTTTAGCCTATTTGAGGGCAGCTGGACTGTACCACCTTTCTTTTTCTATGGGAATTTGCTTACCTTGATCACAAATATATGATTGTGAGCTTTCTAATTTAATGAGTGTCTATTGGCACATAATTGATTGTCTGCTTTTAAATGTAAAAGCGATGGTTTGAACAAAAAACTAACATTTCTCGCCGTGAATATGGCCTATGCTGCCAACACTCCGTAAAGCAACCACCAATCAATCAATCAATTATAATGGAGATTTTGAAGTTGAAAACATTAATCAAGCAGTAATCAAAGATGTTCAAATTCAGGTAGATCATAACTATCAACCTAATTTATGTGCTCTTGATATGACTAAGATGTTGCCAGGATGCAATACCGCAAAAAATAAACAAACCTCATTTTCGTTTCTTTAAAATCAAATCAAAAGCAATCTGAAGAAGCAACTTTAAAGTTGCATGGTCCGATGGCGTTTGAATTTTTATTTTATATTTTAGATAAATATATCAAATTGATCATTATAACCTAGTCATCATTAGTCCGGAGTAACTTTGATGAAAAATGGCTAGTTTTGAAGCAATTTGAGCTGAAAGAAACCAAAATACTTTCGACAAGCTTTCCAAAAGTCCTCGAGCTATAATGCATATTGACATCTCGCGATGACCGCATTACATATATGGTAGTTGGAAGGAGAGTATGGGTAATTAGGCCACGAGATTGACCTAATTGCTTAATGACTGTTCCTGTCTCAAATTTGGTCTCCAAGGGGATGAGGTAATAAATTCACTGATCATTCTTTATAGGCTGTCCTTAGCTAATGCACTAGTATCTAAGTTGGATATATAGAACCAAATTTATATAAGTGTTTTGGTTTAAAAAAAAATATGTTTCATCGGACCATGCAACTTTAACCAAACAACAAAACTCATGTATGTAACACGCTCCACAGGACGGGATTCAATTGTTACAGTTGCATAGTCTGATGGTTGACTTTCTGTCATTTTCTGAGATAAATGTATTAGGTTGATCGTTATTAACTACGTTACTTTAGCTCGAAATAACTTTGATGTTAATGGCTAACTTTTGAGATATTTGAAATGCAACCATGCAAAATTAATTTAGGCAAGAAGGTCAAAACTCTGACACCCTTCGCTTCTGCAGTAACAAGTTCTATTCAATTGCCTCAGTATTTATTCCCTTCTGTGTGGCAACAAATGTTTAATGCGTGGCAACAAATGTTTAATAAGTGCACCAGCATCCAAGTTTGATATGTAAAATCAAATGTAGATAATTGTTTTTGTTTTGAAAATTTGATGTTTTCATCGGACTATGCAGCTTTAATCAGCTAATTAGCCACGGCTAGTTCCCATTGGCGAATATTGGATTTGAACCTCAGTGTGTAGGGTTCGGGAATCACTTTCTATGCGGTCATCTAATATAGCTGTTTGATTAGATCAGCATCCACAACGATATGGATATCTCCAATGGGTTCTCTTTGATTGGCAGCTAGAGGGCCCTTCTCTGATGGATGAGCCTCGCGTGGCATTCTGAGTATGTAAAATGGACGCTGGCTTGCACTCATCATGCTGATGGGAGAGTGGATGGGTGTTGTTGGGGTTGCTCAAAGATCGGGAGGTGATCAAATTAGCTATATCCTATAATGAAAGATTCTTGTAATTAGCTTGCGATATTGATTGTTTCTTGGGGTTTTACGTCCTGGTAATATCTAAGGTCATATCAGGATGTGTACGAACTTGTGACAATGTGCACTCATGGTGATTGTATAGTGATGCCCACTGGGAAATTAGGCCACCAGCACCATTTTTTTTTTTTCTAAATGTATTTTATTCAGCGAATAATGTCTTTTGTCAGCGCCAGAGCACTGGTCTTCCGGCCGTTCATTACAATTTGTTGGTACATAAATGACAATATCAGTTGCAATAATAACCACATGAAAAACCTGTTCGATAATAGAAGCATAATATAAATTGACTATTTGTCGTAATAGTAATTGCATGCAATTCCAGTTCAACATTTGTATTATGCACTTGGTGAGCATGCATCAATAAATGTACAAGATGACTCTAGAATTGTCTTTAAACACTTCTTTCTTCCTTTGTTTTCTCTCTTCTCCTTTCAAAAAGATATAACATATCTACAATACACATATATATATATTATATTGCAAATATGCAAATCAGTGGATCCAATCACCAATACCAAATGCGGAAACCTGCCCATTTCTTTTTTTTTTAAATCCCATCATGAGTGTTCCGTTCTGTGTGGCCTAATGATGGGATCGCGGTCTGAGATTGCAGTGGGGACTTACATCAGACAGGTTTTATGTCAATTTAAAGGAAAATTTTAGGTAATAGGTTTTGAAAGAAGGTGTAGTAGGGGTGGGGTAGGGGTGGGAAGGGGATCAGCGTGCAGGGCTGTGTAGTGCATTTGAGAACATTTATATATATATGTATGTACAAGGGTCAGGGCAAGGAAGGCCTTTAGAATACCTATAACCGTGTCAGGGTCTGACAGGCCGGTTGTATTTTCATTAAGTTTTTAAATTCAAGGAGACTTGTGGATTGTCTTGTCCTCACTGAAAGTTTATTCCAGAATGTGCCACCTCTGTAAATCGGTGCTTTAGTCAGTTTGTTTGTTAGTGGCATGGGTGTTTTTAGAAGTGTAGTATCGCTCTGTCTGGTTACTCTGTTTGTATGGTCAACATATTGTTCATCATTGGATCTTTTATACATGAGACTGAGGAGATGTGTGTCCCTCCTTTGGCTAAGGTAGCTGACTTGTGCTTTAGCATGCATTTCCTTTACAGACAGGGTTTTCCCTCTGTAGACAGTTCTAAGTGCCCTGTTTTGAATCCTCTGTAATTTGTTTTCTTGTCAGCAGTCCATATATTAAATCATTGTAGTCAATTATTGGAAGAATAGTGGCTTTATATAGTAACAGGGCTGTATTCTCGCTCATGTACTACCTAATTTTTCTGAAAGTTGTCATTTTTATGGCTATCATTTGATTAAGTCTTGAGAGTTGTCGATTACCATTTAGTGTAGAATCGAGTGTGGTCCCTAAATATTTGTATGATTCTACCTCATTCAATACTGCATCACCCAAATGTAAATTGATAGGTTGTGCTCTGGATTTTGTTACCTTGGTTGCAAAAATTATGTATTCAGATTTCTTTGCATTAATTGTCAGTTTATTTTCCTTACACCATGACCCAATATCCAACTCAGTTGCATTATCCTGACACTGAGCTAACCAGTCCTTGCCCTATCCTATTAATGCCGAACATCAAGCTAGAAGCGAGATGTATCAATTTGATACATCATTGCTTTGACTCGACCAGGGTATGAACCCCACGATATACCAACATGGGAGATGGACGCTCAACTCGTTCGGCCATCCCGTCTGATCCTAAATAGTTTGTGAAGGATCATTCTAAAATAACTACAATCAAAGGAGAAGTTTATAAGAAGAGAATACATACACAGAATCAAACTATGTCAGCGATTTGTATCTCGTTAGATTTCCATGCCATTTGATTATTATGCCAGCCTGTCTCTGCTTCATTATGGGAGTGAGTGGTACCAAAGAACCTATAATACTAAGATGGCTCACTCAGCCTGTACTGTGTAATCAAAATGATCAAACCCACCACTTGGTGCGCTGGCTGTTCTCTTGGTTAAACAGGTGCTATATTATATGTATAGATGTATATATGAATGTGAAAGATGTGTGCTGATGATGATGCTGATGATGATGTGTATTTGTTCATAGCAATTTCATATTGACATGTATTCATACTTATCTATCTCAATATAATTGTATGTGTTTACATGTGAAACACCAACCAGCAGCTGTGCTGATCAAACCCACCATAAGGTGGCACTGCAAAATTTACATTACCATGGGAGAGATATTACCATGGGAGAGTTGGGATAGGCAGTGAACCGTCTTAGTATTATAAGGTCTTTGGTGGTACCTTGCAGTCAAGAGACCCTATGACTACCTACATCTGGTGATCGGACAATGCCGTGTGAACTTCTGAATGCTATTCCTGCAAGGCTATACACTAATTTTACACCTCCTGCTTCACAGACACAACCAGATATCGTCAACAACCTGGAAGGGTCCCTGTACTCCCCGAGTTGGCGCCACGGACTACGGTAACAATCAAGTCATCAACTGAGTTAGTCGACGTGGGGACAATTAGGATCTCTACATGGGGGTATAGAGGCATATAGTACATGTGAGTACTTTATTATTTATATACTCACCGTGAATATGGGTTATGCTGCCGACACGGCGTAAAGCAACCACCAATCAATCAATCAATTGTTATTTATATTCATACAAAAGTGAACAGAGCATCCTCACCACATGTGATGGGCTCTGATGGTGGAGTCTCCGACTTGGCCTGAGCGTATAGCTCAAACACTCTAATCTAATACAAAGATCATGTAGTATATGAGCCTATCTCAAAAGGTGCTAACTCTTCGTTTTTTTGTCCATTGTAACGATTGAGACAAAACAGCACAGAAATGGTTACACTGCAAACACACGGACATTTGCTTCAATCAATATGTATTCTATTGGAATAATGAAACACCATGTAAAAAACAAATCAGTATATCATGAGCACATGCATAAGTAGATAGTGTGTTGATCATTACCATGGACAAAGTTTTGTCCCATATTGCTTAGCACCTTTGGAGACCGTCTCATATGCATATATATTACGCATATATATTCATATATATGTTCCTATGATTGATTGATTAGGAAGCATAATCCATATTCACGGCGAGAAGTGATTTTTATTCAACCATCGCTTTTAGAGAGTGCAACATGTTTATATATTAATATATATTTCAAAATAGTTGTATATATTTTAATATATGTTTATAGATATATAATTACACATATATATGAGCCTGTCTCAAAAGGTGATATCTCTTTTTGTTGTTGGTCCATTGTAACGATTGACACAAAACAGCACAGAAATGGTTACACTGAAAACACAAGGACATTTGCTTCAAATCAATATGTATTCTATTGGGATTGTGAAATACCATGTAAAAAACAAATCAGTTTATCCTGAGCAAATGGATAGGCAGATAGTATGTTGATCGTTACAGTGGACAAAGTTTTGTCCCATTTTGCTTAGCACCTTTTGAGACAGTCTCATATATATATATCAATATTATCGTATATATATTCACATATATGTTCATGTACATATTCATAGATAACATATATTTGTAAATATTGTTTGCGTATTTTCATATATTTGCCTATATTTATAAACATGTATACATTCATAATACATACATAATACACCAAGACTGGGTGTCTATTTATAACCCCTGGCACAGGCGATATATAGGTAGTCTCGGGTCTGTGATCAGATCAACCACGACCGGCGCCACCTGGCGGAATGGTGTGACTTACAGAGAGGATTCGGCCAAGTGTGGCGATGTTGTGTTGTGGAGTCCCCCAGTCCCTCCCCCACCCCACCCACACAACACTCATCCACTGTCAGCTCCGCCCACGGTCCCCCCCCCCGACTCCCCCCGCACCCCCCCCCCCACACACACATAACCCCTCATCAGCTCCATCGCGTGACGAGAGTGAGACGAGTTGGGGAAGAGGACACCAGTTTGGAGGTGCATGAACTAATGCCAGGTTGCATGCGCATGCGCATGCGATGGGAGAGTAGGGCGGGGATTGGTTTGTAGGCCATATGGGTATGGGCGAATCGTGGGCGCGCGTGTGTGTGATGAGGACGAGGCTTTTATGAGCTGGTGGGAACGCGCGAGGTGGACAAATATGTCAGTCTACCCCCCAGGTAACCTAGCAACAGCCGAAAGGACAAGGCTGTCAACTGTGTACCTACGTGTTGACAAATACCCTGCCTGTAATCAGATCCAGGACATTGCTATTTATATATGGATAGTGATAAACCCCTTATCGCCTGTAATAATATCTGTAGTGCCTCCTCTTCTATGCTTGGGGGGGTACCGGTGTTGCAGTTTCCGCGGCACACTAGTTTGTGAGGGACACATACATTCAAATGCATTGTCAATGGCCGTGAGCAAATCTTCATACAGAAAAAGTCAAATATCTCTCAAATTACACCACCTAGAAGCAACCCACTTGGAACACATATAGAAAACACATTCAATGAATAGATTATATTAAATTTATAAGGTTAGGCTTCTGCACTTCTATTCATTTTGAATAAAATTAATGTTTTGCACTGCGCGTACCGTCAAACTCAAGGCATTGTCAATCGTCGTGAGCAATCTTCATACAGAAAATACAGAAAAAGTTAAATATCTCTAAAACCACACCACCTAGAAACAAATCGCTTGGTACACATATAGAAAACATCTTTACCAAAAACATTATATCAAATTTATAAGGTTAGTGACGATGATGTTCGATTTTGATGAACGTGCAGAAGCGATGTGTCCCTCGCAAACTGGTGTGCCGCGGAAACTGCAACACCGGCATGCACCGCTCCACCTCTGGCCTAAAACTCAAACTATCAATTTTTAAGTTATTGGTTTGACTCGACCAGGGTTCCTTCCAACCCATAGGTACAAAACCCACGATCTACCCAACCGGGAGAAGGATGCTCATCTCATTCGGCCATCCGGTCTAGTCGACGGTGCTAGTCCTTCACATGAGTGTACCCTTTATAGGTCTGGTCTAGCAAAAGATCGAAGCGCACTCTGTATATTCTGCATCTGCTTGTAAAGTCGACGGCTGGCAATTGGAGTGGTGTAGATAGCCTAATAGGAAATCACTACAGTCAATGAAGGAAAGTAGATAAAGAGTGAAAGGTAGGAGAGTGAGACTCCCTCATTTATTGTATATATAATTTCAAGAAACAAGATGGTGGTGATCACATGATCCAGTCTTCCAATCACTAACAGGCATTCCTCTATCCACCAATGAGGGTTCAATATCCTTGTAACCAAGGCATGGTTAGGTCTGGCTACAGTGCCCTGTTGTGTCTGGTGTGCAGTGATCCATAAGTAACACTTGGATGGGAGGGGGTATGTGAGGAGAGTTCCAAAGACTCTCTTGCAAGTCAAGAAGTGACCCTCTCTCAGGTCAAGAAGTGACCCTCTCTCACTATCTATATTGATATACAATTTCTATCTTTAATTAGTAATGGATCACCAACTCCACATATACCTTATATGCCTTTGGTGTTACATACCATCTACTATTATATAGACCATTTGCAATTTATTATAGAGTAGCTCTCCATAGCCCATATCTCAAATATCGGAAAATTGTACACGCTGACAATGCAGACAGATAAAGGGACAGAGAGAGAGACAGAGAGAGAGAGAGAGAGACCGGCTGCCTTTGATTGAGTGTGACTGGGCTAGTAATCAGAGGAATGCAATGTACTCTCCGGTATAATTACGAGGCACTGCAGGAACAGTGTCTGATCGCCTCAGGCGACGGAGGGTGGCATACAGAGATAAAGCCGCACAATCAAATGAAGCCTTCACATTTTCAAAATCATAACATTTATCTAAATATGAAGGGCTCCGGCGCAAAAATCGACAAATCCATTTTTTAGTTGTGCTCTGTAAAATAGAATTTATTGTGGGGATTTTCAGTTAAAGTCTATCAGTATCAATTTCATATTGAATAGGGCATTATAATTTATATAAGGGGTGTGGCAACTTGTGTGGAAAAAAAACCAGATTTGATTATCGGAATGATTGCAGCTTCAGCTAAAAGGTGATCGTCATGGTTTTATTTTGTCCCGGTTGGTGGTTGCCTTTTGTTGTGTGCATGAATCCTTCATTTGATTTTGCAGATTAACGTTGCATAGTCCGATGGTTTTGAATTTCTGTACTTTTTCTGAGATAAATATATTAGATCGATCACTCGTATCTACATTGCATTAGTTCAAAGTTACTTTTATTTTAAATGGTAAACTTTTGAGATATTTTGAGTGCAAACATGGAAAATTAGTTTTGGCAAGCTTGCTAAAACTCTAACACCATAGACTTCTGCAGTAACAGGTTCTGTTAAATTGATTCAGTATTGCCTTCTATGCAGAAACAAATGCTTAATAAGTGCGTCAGTATCTAAGTTAAATGTGTAAAATCAAATCTAGATAATTGGTTTGGTTTTGAAAATTTGATATTTCATCGGACTATGCAACTTTAATATAGATAGATATGTATCTATCTTGTCTTCGACATATCAAAGTTAGATACTTGTGTATTCAGTCAAATTGCCTAGTCTGGTGGTTTTGAGTTTCTGTAAACAAATTCAATTAATATATTAGGTTGACTGTAATAATCTACCTTAGAACCAGTACCATTCATTTAAAATGAGTAACTAGAGATATATTTGAAGTGTAAACAGGCCAAATTAACTGAGTAATGGTGTGCTTGAAAAACTCTTACTCCATGGGCTTCGGCAGTAAGAGGTTCTTTTCAATCGACTAAGTATTCCCTTTTATGAATCATCACACCGAAAGTAAACTCCAATACCCGAACTTACTGACAAGATTAACCTTCGCTAATTTTAAAAAGTCCAAGTGGGTGATCCTTTCAGGAAAGATGCAATATTCTCAAGTGATTATCTACATTATCTACTAACACTTGACCCTACAGGCATACCATTTCTTCAGAAGGGGTTCATTGAACTAGTTTTAATAACACAAGGAAGCCACACCAAGAATCATATTATCCTTTTGATCACATCTGCAAATAAGTATAGGATTTAATCTGCATCAAAATCTACTTACAGAATAGCTTCATATTCACCATCTATATTAGTACAAAGTTAACCTAACCATGACTTAGTAATATATAGGAACATGCATTTCTGTATTCCTATTAGGAAGCTTTATACCCGTGCGCATGGCACTGTTGTGGGGATACTATTGCAAATGGGAATTTCTTTATTAATTCTTTTGTGATGGGTCTTATCCGGCTTCCAGAATGTATTAATTTGTACCTGTATCTGTTAAATAAAATTGTGTTCTTTACCTTTTGTCGGTTTCATTCTATATACATTATACTGGATACATGGTACACTATTATATATTTTAAGAATATTAAGTGGATTAATAAAGATCAAACGGCCAAGATAAAATAAAATAAAACTGACAATATAAAATGAACACCCTGTTATTTCCCAATGATGTTGGGTAACAGCACTATCCTTCTTTTTTATTCTTTCTTTGTCTTTGTATCAAACTCTTGTTGATTTTAGACTCTACTATACACATGAGTGAATGCAACATGATATGGCCGGAAGGCCAGTGAATCCCTTCAGTCACTGAAGAATACCTTTATTCACTGAATACAAATGATCATTTACCAACAACAACACCAACAAAAAAGCTCAATAAGCCAACCCTTTAAAATAAAAGTTATTTCAAATTAAATTAAGGTAGACCACTAATGTATATTCATCTAAAAACAAAACCCCAGAAATTCAAAACCATCAGATTATGCAACTTTAATTACACTAGGCCAAGTTGATTAAACTCCACTACCCGGAGAGGACTAACCTTTGCTAATTTTGAAATGTGGAAGTGGTTAATCCTTTCAGAAAAGATTCAATATTCTGAGTGATTCTTTGTCACTGTCAGACCACTTCGTAGCTTTCTTTATTTACGTGTTTGTTGGAGTTTTACTAACTAACAATACTTAAGGTTATACATATCAGTATCGGTACTGCCTTGTGACTGTGGTGCCTCACTCCCGCCAAACTAGGAGACCATGTCGCCGGCACCATGATATATTTGTTTGTTGTTTGTTGGTGTTTTACGTCCTGGCATCATGTACGGTCATATCGGGACGGGTAGCAACTTGTTGTAAAGTCCACGGCTGGAATCTGTGTTTGGGTAGGCAGGCTATAATGAAATCAATACAGGCAAGAAGAGAAAGGAAGAGTATAAAGAATGAAAGTAGAGAGAGACAATGCCCTCAGGTTTATTATTTATAGTGGTACATGGATCTGGTATGCATACCACCTGACCGTGTTCTCCAATGAGAATCAAGCATTTACAGTTCCACCAATGGACATCAAGCATTCTTGTGTCACCATGGCGCCCACCACCACCATGCGGTGTTGTTCCCCTGGCCACCACCTGCCTGAGCTGAGTGTGTGGTTATCCGTGACTAACAGTGGGGGGAGGGGGTAGTGGGTAGAGCTCCAAG
This sequence comes from Branchipolynoe longqiensis, assembly GCA_030323885.1. Lineage (NCBI taxonomy): Eukaryota > Metazoa > Annelida > Polychaeta > Phyllodocida > Polynoidae > Branchipolynoe > Branchipolynoe longqiensis. Next base: position 29,521,281 of record CM059191.1, read on the forward strand.
TGCCCCTTACACACTATCTCTAGTGCCTCTTTCACACTATCTGACTAATACACAATGACTATTGACCATGAGTAAAGTATCACCAGCAACTACATAAATACATTCATGCACCTGGCACTATATACCATTTACCATTATAGACCATTTGCATTCCCCCACCAATGCATTTCATCAGAATATTTTACATTGTGACAATACACACTTATGGCGAGGTGAATATCGCCTGAGAGCTAATCATGGTCGCTGTGGATTCCAGAGGAGCGAGGGATTCAAACCCGACATTAAAGTTGCATAGTCCGATGAAAGCATCAACTTTTCAAAAGCTAAGCCCTTATGCTAATTTGAACCTACATATATAAGTTAAGTACTGGTGCAGTCATTAAGTATTTGATGCTACATAGAAGGGACTACTGAGGCCATTTAGCAGAACCTGTTACTACTGAAGCCTATGTGGTTAGGGTTTTGGCAAGCTTGCCAACATTTTCACTTCAAATATCTCCTAAATTAGTAATTTTCAAGCAGAGTTACTTCAAGGTAAAGTAAGATAGATTATAATGATCAATCTAATATATTTATCTCAGAAAATGACAGAAAATCAAAACCATCGGACTATGCAAGTTTAAAATTGCATTAACTTTAAAACCATATACAGTTTGAGTAGCAGAAACTGAACCTGAAACAGGCATGTGATTTCTCTGGTTTTAACTGGAATTCCAGTTTTTCTGGCCGCCGAAACCGGAAATCGGCCACCAAAACACCTCTGAAATACACTATTTGCATCCGGCTCGCCACTTAGTTGGATGCTGTGTGTCCCCACGATAATCTAAAAAAAATGTTCAGGTTTTTATTCCTGCACCCAATCACATGCCTGCTGAAATTACTTTAACCTATAACTAGAATGCCAAAAGCTGATTGCATATGGGACAGTAGTTTGTTTGTTGCGACTTTTTGTCCTAGCACTATCTGAGGATGGGTACCCTCTTCTGACAGTGCGCACTCATGGTGACTTGATAGTGCTGCCCCATTGGAATGCCAGGCTGCCATCACCATGACCCAACATGCCGGTCAGTCTCATTATCCTGATACTGATCAAACCAGTCCTTTCCCCTTCCTATTCACGCTGACCATCATTGTAGGTAGCGACAAATACCAGTTGCGTAGGTTCACTGTCTTGATAATGTGACTGAGTGGGATATCAGGTAATGGCCCGATTTCCCAGTGGGGCAGCACTATAAAGTCGCCATGAGGGTGCACTGTCAAGAGTCGATCCCCGTCATGCTTTCACCTTCAATGTTGCCAGGACGTAAAACTCCAACAACCAACCAACCACCAATCATGTATGTCATTGGTGTAACTCGGCCAGGGTTTGAACTCACGATAACCCGCCTGTATCACTTGTATTATACTGGCCAATATCACTTTTATTATATTCATAGAGGGCATGCAATAACACCACAGAAAAAAAAGTGTCAACACTATTACTACAACCCAGTTATCAACCGACCCGACATTTGCCGATTTCGCTGTAGTTTCTGTCCGATGAGTATCGGGTATGTTTACTATGCTCAAGACAGGCGCCACATACTAGTGACAAGTAGGGTATCTTGACAGTCGGGGGAAACCAAGGGCAGGGCACATAACTCATCGTCTATAGATAACACTGTGTACATCAGTGCAATGCCTGGTACTTGTCCAGTGGAAGACGTAGATGAGGGAGAGCCACACCCATGCGTGTTAATGCCGCCTCAGAGCAGAGCCGCGAGGAGAAAATAATTCTAGTACTCTTCACTGAACTCTCAGACAAGGAGCCACATTGACAGGTAGGCGTGGATAGGGTGATTGCATTAGGGAACCTAGGTAGTTTAATGGGTAACACGCTAGCCTCTCAGGAAAGGAGCAACATGGACAGGTAGGCATGGATAGGGTGATTGCAGCAGGGAGCCTAGGTAGTGTAATGGGTAACACGCTAGCCTCACAGGAAAGGAGGAACATGAACAGGTAGGCATGGATAGGGTGATTCCAGCAGGGAGTCTAGGTAGTGTAATGGGTAACACGCTAGCCTCACAGGAAAGGAGGAACATGGACAGGTAGGCATGGATAGAGTGATTGCAGCTGGGAGCCTAGGTAGTGTAATGGGTAACACGCTAGCCTCTCAGGAAATGAGCGAGATGGACAGGTAGGCATGGATAGGGTGATTGCATCAGGGAGTCTAGGTAGTGTAATGGTTAGCATGCTTACCCCCGGAATGGCAAGAAGTGTGGGTTCGAAATCCTGCTCTAGGCGCAGTATTTAGCATTTTCATCACTCTCCATGATATAGTCATTTATCTCAATTTTTCAATTTATTTCTGAAGATTTAATAGCAGAATGCATTCTACATCTTTGCGCCACGTTGAGGCTCCGCAGACAGGACGGGATGGCTGACTCAGGCAGATCACTGGCTGGCTTCCCCTGTGGGTTGATTGCTTGTCGGAGTTTTACGTCCAGATAATATCTAAGGTCATATCAGGCCAGGCACCGACTTGTGACAGTGCACACTCATGGCTACATTATAGTGCTGCACCACTGGGAAATCGAGCTGCTGCCACCATGACCCGATATCCCACTCAGTCACATTTGCCTGACACTGAGCTAAATCACTCCTTGCCCTATCCTGTTAATGCAGAGCGCCAGTCTAGGAAGCGACCAGTATCAATTGTATAAGTCATTGGTTTGACTAGGCTGGGAATCGGACTCCCGATCTCCCGCACGCGAGGCCCGCGCTCTACCAATCCGGCCACCGCGCCCGGTACCCGTGTGGGAGGTCCCTGCTTTGAACCTGGCTGAATCAAACCAATGACTTACCAAATATATATGTCGCATTACCTAGCCTGGCACTTGAATTTACTAGGATAGAGCAAGGACTGGTTTGCTGACTATCAGGATAATGTGACTGGGATATCGGGTCATGATGTTGGTCGCCTGGTCTACCCGTGTGGCAGCACTAGAAAGTTTCCATGTGTGTACACCATCACAAGCCCGTCCTGATATAACCTTAGATGTTGCTAGGACGTAAAACAACAACAAACAAACAACCATCACAAGTCAGTACCCATTCTTATATGACCTTAGATGTTGATGGGAAGTAAAATCCTAACAAAGACGCACGTGACTCTGCAAGACTTGCAAATTAACATCGTTTATCGCTTATATAAATGCACATATATATTGACTAAATGTCATATTTTATTCAATATTTCAATTTCTATAGTGTAACCGTGCTAATAAAAACTGATATTAAATACCCGTGCCATATGACACAAATACAATATACAGCATAACCCTGTTAAACCACGCTCGGTTAAACAAAACGATCGGTTAATCCAAACTTTTTTCGCTGGTACGGCAAAGTACTACCCATTTATCATATAAACAAAGTTGGTTAAACCAAAGTCGGTTAATCCAAATTATCGGTTAATCCAAAAAAGATTGTCGGAGCCCAGGCCACTTCCAGTATGGTTAAACCAAACGTTCATGTGGTTATAAGGTCATCTAGACCTACCAACTTTTTTCTATGATAAATGGTCGTATTTTCCCTGGCCGCCGAAAAAAGTTTGGATTAACCGATCATTTGGTTTAACCGAGCTTGGGTTAACGGGATTATAATGTATATACATAAAAAACAAATAATCAAAGTGTCCACATACATTGTATATTACATTCATAATGCACCCACATTTTAGCCAAAGCCAAGTCAAAGTCGAAGCCAAAGCTCAGTTAAACCAATGATCGGTTAATCCAAACAAATTTCTAGGGTCCCTTCAAGGTTGGTTTAACAGGGTTATTCTGTATGTTGATTTATGGTAACCGGTGTTGCAGTTTCCGCGACACACCAGTTTACGAGGGACACATCGCTTCTGCGCATGCGTCAAAATCGAACAGCATCATAATTAACCTTATAAATTTAATATAATGTTTTTGGTAAAGATGTTTTCTATATATCTACCAAGCGATTTTTTCTAGGTGGTGTCATTTTAGAGATATTTCACTTTTTCTGTATTTTCTCTATGAAGATTGCTCACGGCCATTGACAATGCCTTAAGTGTGACGGTATGCGCAGTACAAAACATTAGTTTTAGTCAAAATTAATAGAAATCAAGAACCCTTACCTCATGAATTTAATATAATCTTCATGGTAAAGATGTTTTCTATATGTGTACCAAGCGATTTGTTTCTAGGTGGTGTAATTTGAGAGATATTTGACTTTTTCTGTATGAAGATTTGCTCACAGCCATTGACAATGCATTTGAATGGATGTGTCCCTCGCAAACTGGTTGTGCTGCGGAAACTGCAACACTGGTATCCGGAACTACTTGTGTCATTCACTTATGTTATAACATAGTATACTTAAGGCCCTGTCACATTACGACGTATCTCGCAAGCGCGCCGCCAATGCGTAAAATTATCCCGTGCTCCTAAACCTCACAAAAAGTTTGTTTTGATATCAACAAATCTATATCCCGCCTCGTGCCTAAAAGCCATATAGTGCAAGAAACTCAAATATACAGAACGCACCAATATGAAGCGGGCCCCACTGAACGGATATTGACGTACGTCACATGCCACGTCACAGCGCGCGACTTGTTCCGCGTCCCGCCAGGCGGCAGCACCGTAATCAATCACGTGACGGGGTGCTTTTTTGGGTTGCTGTTGTTGCTTTTATTCGGGTGCATGCGACTGTCGTGGATGGTTGCCCGAGTCCAGAAGGAGTCCTAAAGCTTGGTTGGTTGTTGGGAGTTTTCCTCCTGGCAACATCTAAGGTCATATCAGGATAGGTACCAAATTGTGACAGTGCGCGCTCATGGGAACTTTATAGTGCTGCCCCACTGAGACACCAGGCCACCAGCACCATGATCTCATATCCCACTCGGTCACATTGTCCTGACACCGAACCAACCAGTCCTTGCCCTATCCTAATAATGCCGAGCGCCTGACTAGGAAGGGACAAATATCAATTTTGCAAATAATTAGTTTTACTCGACCTGGAATTGAACTCCCGACCTTCCACACGGGAGGCCTGCACTCTCCCAATTCGGTCATCGCGTCCAGTGGGGAGTCCCAATGTTGTGGGTGCAGTGCATAAGAGCAGTAAGTAAAGCTGACTCCTGCATGTCTCCGTCGTGGGGTGGCGCTGCGGGCGCTGCGGGCGTTTTGATGCACAGACCAGAGCCAACACTCAGTGACGTCACTCATTGAGAAGTCTCCCTCTAAATACAGTGAAAATCCAATAGTCGCCCGATTGAACAAACGCCTACTTCTTTGAAAAGCGCCCCCACCTCCGTCCTGCAGCAATTTATATAATTGGTTGAGACTGGGCAGTGCGCATGCGCACCGCGCTGAAACTGTGCATTGCGTGTGCGCACAGGCTTTGAGACTAGGCATTATGCCATGAGGACTACTGTTTCAAGTGTTTGTGCATTGGTGAGACTGCGCACTGGCTATGCTGATGCTACTGGCTCTGGAGGTTTGCATTCTGGCAACATCTAAGGTCATCATATATATATATATGAAGAGTTCATGCGCAAATCCATGTAAAAGCCAATCCAAAAATCTAGTTTAAATAAAGAATTTTTACCTGAAAATAATTGTAAGTCTAACTAATTCCACTTATATCATTAACTATATTCCACTTCATATCATTAATGATCAAAGAACAAAAAAGTAAGAATTTAAACAAATATCATTTTTGAAGTTTTGATTCCAATGTTTAGCTCAATTTTTGGATTGGCGTTTAGGGATTTGGCACCTGAATTCTGGACTCTGATCTGAAACCACTAATAGCCACCCACATAAAATCCAAATGGCAACATGAGTGGGATGAAAACATTAATAAACTTAAAGAAAGTGACCCATCTGTGGGAAAACCACCACAGACTCATGCGGGAGGTCAGTGGGACCAAGTGGTCCTTAGCCGCTGCCGTATTGGCCACTCGTGGCTTACACATGCTTTTCTGCTCCCCTGAATGTCTTGGGTGTCAGTCCCCGCTGACACTCAAACACATTTGACTAAGTTGCGTTGATTTTTTGGCCCTGCACCAACAATTCTACACTGCAGACAGTATGCATGACCTTTTAACTAAAGTAAGACAATAAAACATTTTAGCCTTTTTTGAGGGCAGCTGGACTGTACCACCTCATATAGTTTACTAAATAAATTCTATCAATTATTAATCAAACTTTTCTTTTTCTGTGGGAATTTGTTTCCCTTGACCACAAATATATGATTGTGAGCTTTCTAATTTAATGAATGTCTATTGGCACATAATTGATTGTCTGATTTTACATGTAAAAGCGATGGTTTGAACAAAAACCAAACATTTCTCGCCGTGAAAATAGCCTATGCTGCCGACACGGTGTAAAGCAACCACCAACCATTCAATCAACCTGAATTCTTCGTATGTACATCTTGTTTTCAGGTACTTTATATGTGGCACAAAAGGCAAAACTGTCTTTTGTGCCACATATAAAGTACCTGAAAACAAGATGCCTGAAAGCGCTGGATATTCTGAGGGTGCTGTCCAGCTCAGAGTGGGGAGCGGACAGAGATGTTCTGCTCTCCGTGTACAGAACCTTGGTTCGTTCACGAGTGGATTATGGCAGCATAGTATACGGTTCCACAAGGAAATCATATAATTTAATGAATATCTATTGGCACATAATTGATAGTCTGATTTTACATGTAAAAACGATGGTTTGAACAAAAACCAAACATTTCTCGCCGTGAATATGGCCTATGCTGCCGACACGGCGTAAAGCAACCACCAATCAATCGTATGTACATATGATACTAGAAGCACCCATGACGCCACTCGCAACATATGTGAGAGAATTATAACTGTCTGGGTGGGAATAATCCTTTTCAAATTTAATGAGCAAGCGAAAGAATGCAGAACAGTTGATAGCTTAGGACTTAATAGAACAGCAAGGTGTCAATTGTGTATATTGATTATTGATTATTGAATGTCCGTAGTGCCCGTCCGCTGCACCTTCACCATGAATCCCAGTCCCCGGCGGGGCGAAGTTATCGGAGATTCATATTAGTTTGGTTTTAATAAATGTGAAATGACGTACAGAAAAGGATCACATGTGGGCGGCAAAAGTGACTTAAAGTTGCATAGTCCGATGGTTTAGAATTTCTGTATTTTTTCTGAGATAAGTGAATTAGATCGATCACTGGTATCTACTTTACATTAGTTCAAAGTTACTTTTATTTTAAATGGTAAACGTTTGAGATATTTTGAGTACAAAAATGGAAAATTAGTTTTGGCAAGCTTGCCAAAACTCTGACACCATTGACTTCTGCAATAACAGGTTCTGTTAAATTGAATCAGTATTGCCTTTTATGCAGAAACAAATGCTTAATAAGTGCATCAGTATCTAAGTCAGATATGTAAAATCAAATCTAGATAATTGGTTTGGTTTAAAAAATTTGATATTTCATCGGACTATGCAGCTTTAAGTAACTAGGAGAGCAGATCATCATAACTACTGAATGACAACATATTGCTTATACTCAAAGGGAGTATCTTACTGCCGTTCGCTTCCTATATAAAATAATGTGAACACCTTTTCTTCTATATGAAATAGTTCAAGTTGCTTAGTCCAATGGTTTTGAGTTTCTGTCATTTTCTGAAATAAATATATTACTTTATTAGGTTGATCGTTATATTAGGTTGACCTTGCTTTAGTTTGAAGCAATGTTTATTTTGAATGGCTCACATTTGAGACATTTGAACTGCAACCATCCAGAATTAATTTTCGGAAGCACGCCAAAACTCTGACACCATAGCCTTCTGTAGTAACAGGTTCTATTAAATTGCCTCATTATTCCCTGCTAAGTGAAAACAAATATTTAATAACTGCACCAGTGTCTAAGTTAGAGATGTCAAATCAATTCTCGATAATTGTCTTAGTCTTAGAAATTTGATGTTGTGAACGGACTATGCAGCTTTAAATATATAATTTAAATAATGCCGAGCACATGGCTAGGAAGCGACAAGTAGTCATTTCAAATCATTGGTTTGACTCGACCAGGTTTCAAACCCGTGGGTTTGAATCCCATGATCTACCAAAACGGGAGACAGACGCTCAACTCATTCGGCCATCCCTTCTGGACTATTTATATATGGTTATATATGTATGTATGTACAACCAACTCCTGCCGAGAACCAGTGTTTGTCTATGAACGCAGGCGACGGCCGCAGACGACAGGTCCCTATCGAGCTCCCGTCAGGAAATGGCGGGAAACCTGTCCGGTGGTGATAAAGGCAGATTTCGCCAAAGATGCTGTGTTTGATTTGTATTTCTATTGATTTCTACCCCCTGAGCCGCCCCCCCCCCCCTCCACCACCCCATATGTCAGTGGGGAGCTGTTCAGTTACTAGAAACCTCTGAGTAGGTGCTAGCTTTTTAGTTATGAATTATGTTTGCAGACTGTGGTATATTATCGGATAGTGCATGGGGAATGCCTGGTGTAGGTTCTGTCACGTGACTATAGTTGGAGTCTAGATGCTCGTGGTGGTGTTTGTCAAATGGCGCACTGGGAACATTCGCTGCTGTCTAACCTGGTTCTCGCCAGACTCTCCTGCGGAATTGGCCGCCCTTTCCTCACCTTCCTGTCCTTCCTCTCCTAAGATCGGGAGATCCGAACCCGTGGGTTCGAAGACTGGTCGAGTCAAACCAAAGACTTAAACATTGATAATTGTCCCTTCCTAGACTGGCGCTCGACATTAATAGGATAGGGCAAGGACTGGTTAGCTCAGTGTCAAGATAATGTGACTGAGTGCGATATCAGGTCACGTTGCTGGCGGTCTGGTCTCCCAGTGGGGCAGCACTATAAAGTCGCCATTATTGTGCACTGTCATAAGTCGGTACCCGTCATGATATGACCTTAGATGTTGCTAGGACGTAAAACAAACAAACATTCCTCTCCTTTCTCTCCTTCCTCTCCGTCCTCTCCTTCCTCTCCTTCCTCTCCTGACCAAATGAACACACAGCTATATATATCACACTCTCCTTCCTCTTCGTCCTCTCCTTTCTCTTCTTCCTCTCCTTCCTCTCTTGACCAAATGAACTACAGCATTCCGCCTTGAAAATGGTACAATCTACTGGCTTTGAGGTGTTTCCTATATTTGTTTTCCTTTTACAAAAGTGCATTAAAGCTGCATAGTCTGATGAAAACATCAAATTTTCTAAACCAAAACCCTGGTTTGATATGACCTTAGATGTTTCAAGAACATAAAGCAACCAAGCAACCAATCAAAACTAAAACAGTGATCTGCATTTGATTCTGCATATCAAACTTAGATACTGGTGCACTTATCAAACATTTGTTACCACATAGAATGGAATACTGAGCCAATTTTATAGAACCTCTTACTGCAAAGCCTATGGGGTCAGAGTTTTGGCATGCTTGCCAAAATCAATTTGATATACTTGCATTTAAAATATCTCAAAAGTTAGCCATTTAAAATAAACGTTCCTTCAAAAGTAAAGTAAGGTATATTATAACATTCAACCTAATATATTTATCTCAGGAAATGACAGAAAATCAAAAGCATCGAACTATGCAGCTTTAAGTTGATCATGATAAAACCATTGTCTGTTATTGCCCTAATCTGCTTTAGTTTATGGTGATTTTTATTATGAACAGATAACTTTGGAGATGTTTTAAAGTTGCATAGTCTGTTATTGTTGATTGTCTGTCATTTGGGAGATAAATCTGATAGGTTGTTTATAATTTAGATTACTTTAGTTTGAAGTAACTTGGGTTTAAAATGACTAATTTGGGACATATTTGAAGTGTCAGCATGAAGAAATTGATTTGGGCATGCTAGTACTTCTTAAAACTCTGACCCTATAAACTTCAGCATTAATTGACTTAGTATCCCTTTTTATGTAACAACATGATATCCATTAGGTGCATCAGTGTTTAAATTAGATACATAGGTCCAAATCTAAATACGTGCCTCACTTTAAAACATTTGATGATTTTAGTTTGATCGGACTATATAACTTTAAGTGCGTGCATGCTAGGTTAATTTCAGCAAACACACGATGCTTTTACAAATGAAGTCTGGCACAGACCCATTTCTATATCATCATGTTGTAAAATATTCCGATTTACTGCAGTGGGGGGAATGCAAATGTTCTATTACTGATCGGGTGTACCTACCCAGGTGCATGTATGTGTATATGTAGGTGCTGGTGGTGCCTGAGTGAAATGTAAATAGACATAGTGGTGCTGGCAGGTCTGTGTTCAGGGACACTCAGAGCCTACCCCCTCCCCCCTCTGCTAGGTAGGATCACCACACTCAGGCTCAAGGCAGGTGGTGGCCAGGGGAGCCACACAGCTTGGTGGTGGTGGGCAGACTACTTGTAACCATGAGGACCAGGAATGCTGGATCCCTATTGGTAGAGCTAAGAATGCTTGTTTCCAACTGGGGGGAAAGTGTGGGGTGATACTCTACAATGAAGCCATGTACCATATAAATAATAAACCAGAGGGCTTGACTCTCTCTCTTCTTTCACACCTTATACTCTTCCTTTCTCTTTGTCTGTATTGATTTCACTATAGCCTGCCTACACATCCACAGATTTGAGCTTTAGCCATTCTACAACGTGATGATTAAAGAGGTCACATATACTAGCACTACCGTATCACAGGCTTCCTTTATCAGTTAATCAGTTATCGGGAAACATAGCATAGTGTTACGGCACAGCACGGAACTACTGAGAAGATGTCAAGAGACTGACCTGATATTTGAAAGGCTTCTCCATCACAAGGCTTCCATGTGGTTTATTCTCATTGACATTTTCTAATAAATTTACTTAAAGCTACATAGTCCGGTGAAGCATCACATTTTCAAAACTAAAACAATTATCTAGATTTGATTTTGTATATCTAACTTAGATACTGGTACACTAATTAAGCATGTGTTGACACATAGAAGGGAATATTGAGTCAATTTAATAGAATATGTCACTGCTCAAGGCTATGGTGTCAGAGTTTTGGCGTGCTTATCGAAATTATTTGTCTATGTTTGCACTTCCAACCAATATCTCCAAAGTTAGTAATTTAAAATGAAAGTTACTTCAAACTAAAGTTAGGTAGATTATACTGTCACCATCGCCATAACCATCGGCGTCAATGTCACCATCACCTGAATTGCCACTGTCACCGTCACCGTCGCCCCAAAGTTCCACCGTCACTGTCACTGTCACCGTCACCATCACCTGAACTGTCACTGTCACTGTCACCGTCGCTCCAACCTTTCGCCGTCACCTGGTCACTGTCACTGTCACCATCACCAGAACTGTCACTGTCACCATCCACATCACTACCAGTGTCATCGCCATCCTTGCTGCTGCTGTCAATGTCACTATCAATAACACTATTATGTTCAGTGTCACTTCCATTGCTACCATCACCTTCACCCACCTGTCACTATCACTGTCACTGCTGCTGTCACTCACTGTCACTTTCACTGTGACCAAACGGGATGGCCGAATGAGTTAGAGCGCCCGTCTCCTGTGCTGGTAGATCGTGGGGTCGTGGGTTCGAGTCCTGGTCAAGTCAAACCAATGACTTAAAAATTGATACTTGTCGCTTCCTAGCCTGGTGCTCGGCATTATTTATTAGGATAGGACAAGGACTGGTTAGCTCAGTGTCTGAGTGGGATATCGGGTCATGGTGCCGGTGGCCTGGTTTCTCATTGGGACTATTAGCACTATAAAGACCCATGAGTGCGCACTGTCACACGTCAGTACCAGTCCTATATGACCTTAGATGTTGCTAGGACGTAAACAACAAACAAACAAATAACAAAACTGTAACTCTCACTGCCATGTTCACTGTCACCACCGCCACCACTACAGAGAGTTAGTCAAATATCTATTAACAAAGAAAAAGAATAAAAGAACCGTTAACCCAGATTCCTTGTGGCAATTAATCCCATTATTCGCGTACGCTCGGATACAATGATAATGAATCCGACTCATTTTGGCGCCAACTTTAATTACTGTCTGCGCCGTTTCCAATTCAATCCGGTGGCGTTTACCATTATGGTGTGGCCGTCACCACTGATCATGCGCAGAAACCGGCCAGTCGTCGGCCCGCTCAGCCACGTACACCACGCCCCTCCCCGCCACGCCACGCCCCGCCCCGCCACGCCCCGCTCCGCCATGCCCCGCTCAGCCACGCTCCGCCCTTCCCCGCCCGCCCCACTCCACCCCTCCCCGCCCCACCCGCCCCGCCCCGCCCCGCCCCGCCCAGCCCCACTCCTCCCCACCACGCCCACCCTGCCCTGCCCCGCCCCGCCCTTCCCCGCTCCACTCCACCCCACCCCGCCCCACCCCATCCCGCCATTTTTCTAAATCTGCAGGACGCTCAATTGGAGATCAAAAGTCGTATGGTTCGCGGAGTTCTCACTGAAGCAGCGTGACTGGTGATTTCCAAGGTCTTTGTATAAAATAGCGTCAACAATTACTCTTGTCTGGAGCTGCTTTCCGGCGAAGTGGGTGGGAGGTGGTGTGTGGATTCAGGGCCGGTGTCGCATTTTGAGCGCCCTGCCAGTTTCAGCTGACTGTCAGTTTCATGTGTATGCGTCAAAATCTAACAGCATCGTCACTAACCTCATGAATTTAATATAATGTTTTTGGTAAAGATGTTTTTTTTTATATGTGTACCAAGCAATTTGTTTCTAGGTGGTGTGCTTTTAGAGATATTTCACTTTTCCTGTATTTTCTGTATGAAGATTGCTCACGACCATTGACAATGCCTTGAGTTTGATGGTACGTGTAGTGCAAAACATTAGTTTTATTCAAAATGAATAGAAATCAAGAACCCTAACCTTATAAATTTAATATCATCTTTTTGGTAAAGGTGTTTTCTATATGTGTACAGAGCAATTTGTTAATAGGTGGTGCGGTTTTAGAGATATTTCACTTCTTCTGTATTTTCTGTATGAAGATTGCTCACGACCATTGACAATGCCTTGAGTTTGAGTGTATGCAGTCAGCTCAAACTGGCAGGGCGCTCAAACTGCGACACCGGCCCCAGACGCTGTGTATGCTACACCTTGTAGTGTCTCGACCCGCCGCTAGGGTTTCCTGCAATGTCACAACCTGCCGCTAGGGTTCCCTGCAGCCGAAGTCCACTCACTCGCTAGTGTTTTGTTTGTTTGTTGGGGTTTTACGTTCTGACAACATTGGAGGTCGCGACTTATGACAAACAACACTTGTGACCTTAGATGTTGCCAGGACTCTCCAACAACCAACTCTCAATACTCTCTCGTTGTGTTGTTATATCGAACAGTGCTTGAGCAGCAGACCAGTAATTTCTCACTGCTGCACAATTGGGGATTCCCCTCCCGTCAAAATGACGTCATAATTGAGTTGACCAATCGGAGAGCCGGCACAGAGGGCGATACCAAAAGTCACTCACACAGCAGCCCAATCCACCAGCGCCAACTCGTCCGTAGGGGGATGTTCGTGATCTCTCTCTCGCCAGGGGTGATCAAGGTCAGATAGTTCCACAGAAGGCCGTCAGGGGGAGCACTAAGCAGTGTTGTTGGTGCAGTATGCTCGCGGGTATGATGGGTTTTTATGGATTGTTGTTTCCCATTTAAACAAAAAAAGGAGGATATAATTTGTCATTGAATAATATCTATTTGTCCGTCCTGATATGATCTTAGATGTTGCCAGGACTTAAAACTCCAACAAGCAAGAATCTATTGGTCAGAGTCAAATCATGTATTTCGGCGGTAAAACAGAACAGTTTGCTACTTTAAAGAGGCCCCGTTACAAATAGTGGTAAATTCCAGATTGTCGTTGAGGGGAACAAATCAATGTAAGACCTGGTTTGTCGAGGTGGTGGTGGTTCTTCATTGATTGAACATTACATTTCAGTTTATCTTGCTAGCAACTAAATGTGCCGTAGATGTTGCTAGGACGTAAAACAACAACAAACAAAAGTATTATGTAGGATAATGATGAAAGCTGTCTATTGAACATACACATCATATTTGTTTATTGTGTTCGTTGATTTACGCCCTAGCAACATGTGAGGTCATATCAGGGCGGGTACCGACTTGTGACAGTGCACACTCATGGTGACTTTGTAGTGCTGCCCCACTGGGAGACCAGACCACTGGCACCATGACCCAATATCCCAAACAGTCACAGTATCCTTATACTGTGCTAACCGGTCCATGTCCCATCCTATTAATACTGACTGCCAGGCTAGGTAGTGACAAGTATATAAGTCATCAGTTTGACTCGGGATTCGAACTTCTGACCTTCCACACAGGAACCCGCGCTCTACCGATTCAGCCACCGTGTCCGGACATGGGCTAAAGGAATAATTGACTTAAACGTATAAATATATTTTTGTTATAACTTCCGAGCGAGTGGAGTGTCATGACCCGCGCAGGGGGGGGGGGGGGGGGTGAGCGGTGCATGCAGTACCCCCCCCCCCCCCCACCCCACCCCCCTGATCCCCCCACCCCGCACCCGCATAGGTGGATGGGGTGCACTCCGGATCTTATTCCACACAATAATGGTATTATCACTATCCATATATATATATATATGAGACTGTCTCAAAAGGTGGTGAGCAATATGGGACAAAACTTTGTCCACTGTAATGATCAACATACTATCTGCTTATGCAATTGCTTAAACTGATTTGTTTTTTACATGGTGTTTCATAATCCCAATAGAATACATATTGATTTGAAGCAAATATCCTTGTGTTTTCAGTGTAACCGTTTCTGTGCTGTTTTGTGTCAATCGTTACAATGGACAAACAAAAAAGAAGAATTATCACCTTTTGAGACAGGCTCATGTGTATATATTATGTATATGTGTAGTTTGTATTCATAATCATGTGTATATAATATATGTGTATATATATGTATTTATGTGTATATATATATATGTGTGTGTGTGTGTGTTTCCATAGTTATATTCACCCAAGGCACAAAGCAAAAATGATATGCCCGTTCGTTAGCGACAACACGAAGGGACGGGTGCCCGGCGGGACCCTGAACACAATCTTGTGGTTTGCTCGGCGCGGTATAGGCAGTGGCCATGCTCAAATGTTTCCCAGCGGGTCTCGTGGCACGAGGTTCGCCCGGGAATGGGGGGGGGGGGGGGGGGGGCCGCAAGTCCCGATAAAGGCGGCACGTCGATACCACTGCATGGCACAGCCACATCAGCCAGGCGCTGTAAGCCAATCACCAACAGTTTGCTCCTTTTTTTTCTATGTTTTTTTTCCCGGTTTTAAATTGGTCGTCTGCTTTAACGAAAGGCCAGGCTATATCGTCTGGAACCCTCATTTTGAACAACCGTGCGATAGTATAGCAATACAAACCATGCGATCTTATCGGAGGTTGCATGATGTATGTTTTAATTTGAGTTTGTTATTGTTAAAGTCAATTTACCAGAATATGTTACTGCTGAAGCCTATGGTATCAGAATGTTGACATGCTTGCCAACATTAAGTGTGCATGTTTACACTTTAATATATCTCCAAAGTTAGCCATTTAAAAAAAAGTTGCTTCAAACTAAAATATGGTAGATTGTAGCCATCAACCTAATAGAGTTCTCTCAGAAAATGACATATTCTCAAAACCATCGGACCATGCAACTTTAATATTATTGTTATTAATATTGTCATCGATGTTATAGTTGTTATTGCTGTCACCGTAGTTATTGTTGTCATTGTTATTGTTATTGTTATCAATGATGTTGTTGTCATTGTTGTCGTTGTTGTCGTTGTTGTCGTTGTTGTCGTTGTTGTTGTCGTTGTTGTCATTGTTGTCATTGTTGCTACTGTTGTTGCCACTGATGTTGCTATTGTAGTTGCTAATGTTGTTATTGTTATTATTATTATTAGTATTGGTGTTATTGTTGTTATTGTTGGTGTTGTTGTTGGTATTTGTGTTGTTATTGTCATTATTATTAGTGTTGTTGTTATTGTTGTTGTTATTGTTGCCAGTGTTGCCAATGTTGGCGGTGTTGTCATTGTTGTTGTTTTTGTCGTTGTTGTCGCTGTTGTCATTGATGTTGTTGTCGTTGTAGTCGTTGTTGTCATTGTCATTGTTATTTTCGTTATTGTTATCACCAATGGAGAGGTCGGTACCTGGTTTAGTTTAGTGAGTTCTCTCCCTGGAACGCGCACATAAAATGTCTGATAGCAAGTTTAAAAGAGCAGATTGACTGATATTTAGTTCTAGAACCAACATTACATTGTTCTTACTGAAGTGTTTGTATATCAGCAGTAGAATTATCTTGATGTTGTGGTGGAATGGTTGCCAGGGTGCTTGGCACAGTTCTTACTTTTCCTGGCGAACTCACTATATCGACCGCTTTGCAATCTGGATTTTTAACTGCGTCACAAAACGAGGAGAACTTTGTTCACATGGCCATTTAGGAGGGTACGTTTAACCAACAGAGGCTTGATAATTGTGTTGACTGAGCGAAAGCTCATTCGGGGTCATTGCGGGGCGGCAATCCCCCCCCCCCCCAACCGCGCACGGCATCCCAAGCCACGCCGCCTGGTGGCGGGCTGCGGGGGGGGGGGGCCGTGGGGGGGTGTGGCAAAAACACACAAACACACCCTCCTGCCAATCACTCACACTGGCACCTCCCTCCTCCAATCACTCACTCCCACCACATTCATACATTGCCCCTCAGCCAATCACACCACACAGAGAGCTGACCACCACCAGCTCCACCACACCCATGGTCACTCCGCATCACCCATCCGGACTGACCACTACGCTCATTTTACCCACCCACCCACACCGCAAAATTTACATCATATTATATGACTCAGAATTTAATCTCATTATTATAATTAACTTTTAATCAACTAAACTGAACCTTTATTAATTACTCATCAATTGAATTGTTATATTTAGTAAATATTGTTAACCGCTAGTTGCTTGATAGTCACACCATTCACCTTACTCATCTCTCGCACTTCACTCATCCCAGTCTCACCTCCCTGGCGCAGATCACCACATGACCTTCCTCCCCGTAGCTCCCTGATCGCCGCAAATGCAACTGTAAAGCCTCCGGGGCCTGCCTGGAATAAAGCCATGTATTCCCAACTCGTGCCTCCTTATCCTGTGTGCCAGATCTGCAATGAGCCCAAACTTTCACCGAAATATAATTTACAGGACATCAAATTATGCATACTATTCTTCTTTTTCAGAACAGTTTTCTGTTATGTTATTTTATTAGTAAATAAAGCAGCAATTTGCATTTGCAACTGGGTCACAAAACCACGTGGAACTTTGCTTAAAATACCTTGTAAGGGAGTAGGCTGAATCAACATAGACTTGTTAATTAACGCAGACTTCTCTTGGAAATATTATTTGAAAAACATAAAAGTATTGGTAATATTCTTGATTTGATAGCTCAAAGGTTAACAGAAAAGCTACTTCAAGCTAAATTGAGGTAACTAATGACAATCAACTTAATTTATTTATCTTTAAAAAATGTCAGCAACCAAAATCCATAGAAGTATCCAACTTTACCATCAGGTTTGAAGAAAGGATATTTGGCATTCACTCCAATATAATAACCCGGATATGCTTTGATAGCTGACTGCCGTTCTCCGAGAAGGAACATGATTTCGAGAGGTATTTGGTCGTTCTGTTTTTATTTTAGTTTAAGTCTAGGATATATACTATTGTGATATTATGGTGTAGCTATTGCCCCTTTACCACATAGCCTGTGTTCTATTGTGATATATTGAACTCCTGGGAGTAAGCTTGTTAAAGGTGCATATTCCGATGGATTTGATTTCATACCATTTTTGTTCTAAAAATATATTAAGTTGTTTTGGGGTTTGTTTTTCTTGGTATATTAGTTAATCAAGCAGAACAAAATGAATCATGAGAAATGGTCTTCCTCCTTCCACTGCTACTTGTCCTATCCTACTAATGCAGAGCACCAGGCTAGGTAGCAACAAGCAACTTTTAAAGTCATTGTTTTGACTCGATCAGGGTTCGAACCCGCAGGTTTGAATCCCACGAGCTACCAAACCAGGAAACGGAGGTTCAACGTTCAACTCATTCGGCCACAAGTTGATCGCTTTAATCTACCATATTATTATGCATTTTTGGTTATTTGCCATTTTTGGTTAGTCATGTATTTTGAATAAGTTTTGCACTTTTTTCCCCATTTTGTTGTCTTTTGTCGGCCTGACCCGGCCCTTCCCCGGGGGAGTGGGAGGGAGAGAGGAGAGCAAGGAGCCGCACTCTCACGCTAACCCATCGTTCGTGAGGCTCCCTCCACGCGAGTGCCTGTCACCTTTAACAACTTGGATGTGCACACGCGTTAATGATGATGAGGCTGCCATTATCCAGGTTGTACATCACAGATCAAAGTGCGAGCTGGGTGTGCAGTCAACTACAAGTACAGGTCGCCATTGCCTCACATGGATGCAGACAGAGACGGGTTGGGCCAGTTGGGTATACCATGGGGTCGTGGTTTCGAATCCTGGTAGAGTCAAACCAATGACTTTAACATTGATACTTGTCGCTTCCTAGCCAGGCGCTCGGCATTATTAGGATAGGGCAAGGACGGGTTGGCTCAGTGTCAGGATAATGTGACTGAGTCGGATATCAGTTCATGGTGCTGGCAGCCTGGTCTCCCAGTGGGGCAGCACTATAAAGTCGCCATGAGTGTGCGCTGTCACAAGTCGGTACCCGTCCTGATATGACCTTAGATGTTGCTAGGAAGTAAAACAACAAAACAAATACATGTATGCGCATTGGACTAGGCGTGCACTCATGTGGACTGGGATAAGAGGCGCTGGGGGGCGGGGGGCAGGCAGAGCGTGAGCCTTCCTCCCGTCCCCTCACGCTCTGCCGGCTGGTATTGAAAAAGGTCTCAGTGCATTGTGGGAGTTTCAGAAGGGTTGGGCTGGGGTGGGGTGGGGTGGGGTGGGGTGGGGCGGCTTTTCCTTTATAGTTATTCTTATGGGCATTGTCTCTCTAACTGAGCCACCATTAGTTGTGTGAAAGATGACATGCAGCACATCATCGGACTATTCAGCTTGAAATCATTTAGGTTTACTCAGTTGGGGTTTGAACCCACAAGATCTCCTGGTTTCGAAAATGTGATGGTTTCATCGGACCACTCAGCTTAAAATCACGAGGTTGACCCTGTTGGGGTTTGAAGCCACGCCTTGCTACACTACAAGCGGGCACTCAGCTAATTCGGCCATCCTGCTTGTGTGTGGTTATATTACTCTCGGTTGAATACATGAGTGGAGTGGGTGCCGAAGTCAGGGTTCCCGGTGACAGTTGGCGGGTGTGACCGGGTATGCCCTGGGTGCAGGCGGGGTGTGCTCTGGGTGCAGCCGGGGCGAGTAATTGAGTCCTTTGTCGGTGGTCCGACAGCAATGAAAACAATCCCAGCGTTGTCGTCTTTACTTCTGCTCCTCCGCCCTCTGTCAGCCCACCACAGCTCACCCTCTTCCCCACTCCCCCACACCACCACATCTACTCCCACCACCCGCTCATCCCTACGTCATCTCGACAACGTTTGAACTAGTAAGCAGTAAAGAATGTATTACTGCCCTCAAATTGGAAATGTACTAACAAATTCCACTCTTTCTCTGTCTCTCACTCTCTCACTCTCTGTCACTTTCTCTCACTCTCTGTTACTTTCTCTCACTCTCTCTCACTCTCTCACCCTCTCTCTCTCACTCTCTCACTCTTTCACTCTCTTTCTCTCTTTCTTTCGCTTTCTCTGTCTTTCTCTCTCTTTCTATCTCTCCTTCTCTCTCTTGCCTTCCATCTTGTGCCTTCCATCTCTTGCCTGCCATCTCTTGCTTTCACTCTCTTCCACTCTCTTCCATGTTATTTCGCTGTCTTGCACTCTTGCGCATTTACTGTCTTTCTCAGTCTTACTCTCTTTCCCTCTTTCTCATTTTCCGTTCTTCCTCTCTATCTCTCTCTTTTCTCTCCCTTTCTCTTTCTTCCCTTTCCCCTTTCTCTCATGTTTCTTGTTGTAAAGCGACGCCCTCATAAATATCTCACAGTCAAACTGAGATTCCCTCAGCCGTCAGTGTGATCTACTCAATTCTTTGACCTGGCTCCTTGTGGCGGCAGGAATTCACAGTCGGTTATTCGCGGGTCTTCACACACGATAGTAGACGCAGGTAAATGCACTGTCGCATACCTCATGGCGCATCCTATGATCGCCAACCTGTCGGTATCGCTTTAATCATGGTTAACTGCGTGAGTTCACTGTGACAGGTCACGTGGCTAAGCACTCTATGGATGCAGAGAGTGAATTGAATAGCATTTATTAATTCAATTATTGATTTATTTATTTCATTATTCAGTCATCTGTTTAAATTATGTGGGACATGTTGAAATATTTTTCCCAGGGGTTCTTATGCTTGTTTATTTGTATTGATTGTTTTATTGAATTTATATTGAGATTTTTTTTAATCTTTTGAATTCTTATGAAATCTTATGGAATATTATGAATTTATTTGGGATTAAACAGAATTATTTTAGAATTTCACGAATTTCAATGAATTTCAATGAATTTCAATGAATTTCAATGAATTTCAATGAATTTCAATGAATTTCAATGAATTTCATGGAGTTTCACGGAGTTCGTTTTGGCCGATATCACTTTTATCCCAGTATTTTGTACACATTGACTGGAGGATTGCCATTTTAGTTTACAATATATCACTCATATGTTGGTCATACGTCTGAGGATATTTTCTCACTCTAGTCTCTTTGTTCTATGGGTATGACTTGCTGCTTTGGTTAGTAATGAACTAGACGTCATATAGATATCATTTGCACGGTACTTTTTTAGTTGTCCTGGTCAACTATAGTTTTGTGTTTAGTATATATATATATATATATATGCATTATTATTTTGGAGCGACGTTTCTTTTTTTTCTTTAAAAAAAAGTGGTTTTATTCCTCTGAATAACATGCTATCAGTGCAGAATTACTGATCTTACATACATCAAAACACAAGTCAGCTTCAGAGGTAGTGCTCATGTCACATCAGAGCTCCCACCATTGTGTGACCAAAAGTGGGAAAATTTAAACACTTTATCAGGAAGATAAATTTGTGTGCAGCAATACGCGGCACGACAATCGGACATCAGTCATGACCTAGTATAACCATACAATATATAATACATATACATGCTTTTAAATATAAGTCCCACCATGAGTCTATGTGGCATTTTCTAGGCTGCACCGGGAGTTGCTGACATCTTTAAGATGTTGTAAGCAGGTAAGTGTAAGTAGCTGATTTTGCCATCCGTATTAACTTCTTTTTGTTCTTAGGTGGGTGAGAGTGAAAACCAGGAGATTTTCACATGGAATCATAATATTGGAAGAGAGTAGCCAAAATTTGAAGTCTTCCTATGAAATCGGAGCAGTTGGCATCTCTGTCATATGTGTGATATGGGACAGTTTGGGACTGGGTGGTTGGAAATGATGTAAAAATAGTCCTCATGTACTCGGCGCATGTCCTCCATTGTTATTGTTGGCTTTCAATTAGTCTCAATGCTGAAAGGCGGCGCAACAAATATGATGAAATCCCTCTCAGGGCATCTGTTCTGTGAAGTCGCTTTTCACATGGCGCCCGACGCTTGATTATGATGCAAGACTGAGTGTAATAGAGTTCTTGTGTTTTAGGCACAGTCCAAGGCTACAAGTCCGCCATCCGTGTGTGTGTGGGGGTGGGGGGTAGGAGGGGAATTCGGTAGGGGGTAAGGGGAGGCGAGCGGGGAGATGGGGAGGGAACGGCGAGGTGGTAGGGGGAGGGAGGGTAGGAAGAGGTATGGGGAGAGGAGGAGGGGGTGGGGTAGCGGGAAGGAGGGGAAGAGGGGGGGGGGGAAGAGGGAGGAGAGGGAGGAAGGATAAGCGGAGGAGGGAGGGGGTTTCCCGCCGAGCACCACTCACTAACACACACACAAACACCCATAGCCACCACACTCACCACCCACACTGGTTAGCTCAGTGTCAGTATAATGTGACTGAGTAGGATATCGGGTCATGGTGCTGGCGCCCTGATTTCCTAGTGTGGCAGCACTATAAAGTCACCATGAGTGCGCACTGTCACAAGTCGGTACCAGTCTTTATATGACCTTAGGTGTTGCCAGGGTGTAAAATTCCAACAACCAACCAATGCACCACCCACACTCACAGATCACACTCACAAACCACACTCACAAACCACACTCACAGATCACACCCACAAACACACCCCGCACCCTAGATAAAAGATTCACTCCGTACTGACAGAACAGGGGTGAAAACCAACCCATTAGAAAAGCTGGCGAAGAATTTTGACATGCTGGGGAAATTAATTCAGTGAATAATGTCTTAATTTAAGAAGCAATATTTATTCTTTATATATGTTTTTATATTTCCCCGCTACCTTTGAGTTGAAAAATGTAATAAAACATGCAGTTTAATGGACTTTCAACGTGAAATGGACGGGGTTCTATGGCCGCCATCTTCTTTTTTTGCATTCTCTCCCATTTCACCAACTATGTGCCGCTATAAGTAACCATTTGACACTGGTGCCAGGCATTCTATGACCTCTTCCATACTAAAGCTATTTTCTCCCATATTTACACTACGTTGTCGTTCACCCATATACTACAAGTACATGGTGAATCTTTTATCTACCCGCACCCCAGTCACACAGACACAGGCACTCCCAAACCCAAACCCACACCCATCTCTGCCCCCACCACCACAACCACCACCACCACCACACACAGCCACTCCTCTCCTCTACAGCGTGGGGGGGGGGGGGGTGTTGAGAGGGATAATTTCATTAACATTGCCGCTAACCCCTGTTCTGCCATAAAATCACCCAACAATTTAACAAACAAAACTAGCGTTTACCAAACACACGGTCAACAATACCACTTGATAACATAACAAATTCAGATATATTCTTTTGATTCACATTGATAGTACCTGATGTCAAATTCCAACGGTTGGCACAGCGCAGGTCGCATGCGCTGTGTGTCGTTGGTTGGACCTGCCCTTTGCACATGCGTAAAACTGTGCCCAACGTCGGGGCGTGGATGCGGAAGGTGGCTAGGTGGCGACACTGGCGAGGGCCTCTTCTCATGGGCAACCCTTAATTTCTCATTCCAGTGAAAATAATGTTTTTCATCCGTCTCCCTGCTGTTGAGCGGACAGATTGCTAATTAATATGAAGCACGCTTTGTAACCCTGGAGTGGTGGGTGAGTGGGTGGGTGAGTGGGTGGGTGAGTGGGTGGGTGGGGTGAGTGAGGAGCTGCTGGAGAGCAGGACGAGGTGGTTGTGTGGTGCTGGTAGTAGGGATGGTGGTTGGGGTGTTTGTAGCTGAAGCTGGGAGTGGGAGAGTAATGTGGGGGAGGGGGGAGGGGAAGGGGGAGAAGGGGGAGAGGGGGGGGGGGGAGAGGGAACTAACTTTGGGAGTGGGAGAGTATTATGTAAGTGGGGGTTGTTGGTAGCTGAATTTGGACGTGTAATAGTATTGTGGGGGAGAGGGAGAGGGGGGGGGGAGCTGAATCTAGGCCCAGAAGAGTATTGTGTGGGAGAGTATTGTGTGAGTGGGGGTGTCGATAGCTTAATGTGGGAGTGTGAGAGTGTTGTATGGGAGAGTGTGGGGTGCCAGTATCTGGTGTTGGGAATGGGAGAGTGTTGTGTTGGAGAGTATTGTCGGAGTGTGGGGTGTCAGTACCTGTACCTGAATCTGGCAGTTGGCGAGTGTTGTGTATGACAGTATTGTGTGAGTGGGGGTGAAGGGGGGGGGGGGCGGTCTCAATGGAGCTGGGAGTGGGAAAGTAGTATGTGTGGGCGGGGTGGGGTGGGGGGGGGGGGGTTGTAACAGCAGCTGAGAGCCTGAGTGTGAGAGTGGGAGGGAGCTGAATCTGGGAGTGTGAGAGTATTGTGGGGGGAGGAGGAGAGGTGTGGGGGGGAGGAGAGGTGAGGCTGCAATTTGCTACCTTTACGACACAAAATATTGAAGGAAAGATGTATTGATATAACGGTAGATGTTGCTAGGGCGTTAAAGCAAAACGAATAGCATCGGTTCAAATAAAAGGATGACTGAGGCGCGGTCCATGATTGATGTTATAGGTATCCAAACGGTGGGTTAATTATCGTAAAGAATGATTGTTGTAACCCCAGTTACATATTTATAGAGCCCTCTGGTTACTCTAACACTGTGAAATGGGCATCTTAAAGGCCCGGTCACATACACATTAGTGGACGTAGGTGAATGTAGTGGAGGCTAATGTAGTTGAACGTAGTTGAACGTAGTTGAACATAGTTGAACGTACCAGCATCCATACTTCTCCAGTACGTTCAACTACATTCTACTATGTGCAACTACGTTCAACTACGTTCAGCAATGTTCAACTACATTCAACTACGTTCAACTACGTTCAACTATGTTCAACTATGTTCAACTATGTTCAACTATGTTCAACTATGTTCAACTATGTTCAACTATGTTCAACTATGTTCAACTATGTTCAACTATGTTCAACTATGTTCAACTATGTTCAACTATGTTCAACTATGTTCAACTATGTTCAACTATGTTCAACTATGTTCAACTATGTTCAACTACGTTCAACTACGTTCAACAACGTTCAACTACGTTCAACTACGTTCAACTACGTTCATCTACATTCAACTACGTTAGGCTCCACTACATTCAACTACATCCACTGATGTTTATGTGACCGGGCCTTAAACGTGGGCATTAATAGCATGTAACACAAGGCGGCATTGTTTTTTTAATACAATTAAATTAAAACTGCAAAGTCCGATGAAAACATCAACATTTCAAAACCTAAATAATTATCTAGATTTGATTCGAGATATCTAACTTAGATACTGATTCACTTATTAAGTATGTGTTGCCACATAGAAGGGAAGACTACGTCAATTTAATAGAACATGTTACTGCATAAGCCTATGGTGTCAGAGTTTTGGCATGTTAGCCAAAATTAATTTTCTATGTTTGCACTTCAAATATCTCAAAGGTGCGCCATTTAAATAAAAGTTAATTCAAACTAAAGTAAGGTAGATTATAACTATCTACCTAATATATGTATCCCAGAAAATGACAAAAACTCACAACCGTCAGACCATGGCACGTTAAGGAACACTCTCTTTGTTGCAGCAGATGGTGGTATTTTAAATTGAGCTCAGTTTGGATTATGTAAGTTTAAATAAAATATTTTTAATTTAAGCCGCACAGTCCGATGCAACAGTAATTTAAAATTCTTTATTTAAAGTAAAGCTGTACAGTGCACTGCAACCATTTTTAAGAAGCCGTTTATCTATACACCAGATGCGGTGGCCGAATGCGTTGAGTGTGCGTCCCCTCTTTTGGGAGATCGGGGGATCCGAACCCATGAGAGAAACCAATGACTTGAAAATGTATACTTGTCACTTCCTAGCCTGGTACTCGGCAATACTAGGATAGGGCAAGGACTGGTTCACTCAGTGTAAGGATAATGTGACTGAGTCGGAGGGATATCAGGTCATGGTGGTGGTGGCCTGATTTCCCAGTGGGGCAGCACTATAAAGTCGCCATGAGTGCACACTTTCACAAGTCGGTATGTGCCCTGATATGACCTTAGATGTTGCTAGGATGTAAAACAACAACAAACAAACGTGTATCTACATACCCAATGTAGATATTGGTTCACTTAGTAAGCATTTGTTGCCACATAGAAGGCATCAATTGAATAGAACCTGTTACTGCTGAAACCTATGGTATCAGAATTTTGATGCGCATGCCAATATTGATTTGCGAAGTTTTCACATCAAATATCTCCAAAGTTAAGTTTATAAAGAAGTTTTTTCAAACTAATTTAAGGTCGATTATAATGATCAACCTCATATATTTATCTAAGATAAATGTAAAAAAAATTGAAAAGCGTAAGACTATGCAACATAAATAAATGTCCCCATTCCACAATACTCTTTTTAACCCCCACCCTCCCTCCATCCCTCCACACCGCTAGGAACACCATGTTCTATGCGATATAGTCCAACATATCAGTAACACATGTCCAGATGTATATCCTGCTTCCAGATGTGTGGCTTCGGTTGGGACTAAGCTGTGACCGTGACATTTATTATGGACATGGTTGTAATGTAATTCTGGCTTCAACTGTCTATATATCTAAATCTTGTGGCAGTGCGAGTTTATAGTGCTGCTCCACTGGGAGAGCAGGCTACCAGCACCATGACCTGATATCCAACTCAGTCACATTATCATGACACTGAGCCAACCAATCCTTGCCTTATCCTAATAATGCTGAGCGCCTGGCTAGGAAGTGAGCGGTATACATTTTTAGTGCATTGGTTTGACTCGACCAGGGTTCGAACCCACGATCTATCAAAAGGAGTAAATTAATGGAATCCATCCCTTATTTTAGCAATTGATAAAAGATTCACCCGGTACTTGTCGTACATGGGTGAACAACAACGTAGTGCAAATACGGGCGAAAATAGCTTTAGTATGGAACAGGAAGTACAATGCCTGGCTCCAGTGTCAAATGGTTACTTATATCGGCACAGAGTTGGTGAAATGGGAGAGAATGCAAAAAGACAAGATGGCGGCCATAGAATGCCATCGATTTCACTTTTAAATCTTATTAAACCAGATGTTTTATTATATTTTTCAACCCAAAGGTAGCGATCATATAAAAAAAGTCTCAGATGACGTTATAACCACATGAAATTTTGGTTTAACCATACCGGGGTCTGACAATTTTGTTTGGATTAACCGATAGTTTGGATTAACCGACTTTGGTTTAACCAACTTTCTTATATTATAAATGGTAGTATTTGGTCGGGCCGCCGAAACAAGTTTGGATTAATCGATCGTTTGGTTTAACCGAGCTTGGTTTAACGAGGTTGTACTGTACACTGTAAACAGTGGCGGTTTTACCGTATTCTAAGGAATAACCTCACCATAGAAAGAAACGCGAGCTATTTTACAAGTCCTGCTAAATATTGGTGCCTTTATGGTGATTCAGTAAGGAACCAAGCCACCAGGCAAACCATTAAAAAAAAAAAAAGATAATGCAGTGTGCATTCATTTAATGTTATCTTTAGATGGGTGCACATTCGTTGATTAAGCAGGGGAACATTGTTTAAAATTGGGGGTTTTACAGTATAGTGGTAAAGAACCCCGGTAACATGTCAAAGGATGGAAGGAATGGCTTTCAGTTTGAAAAGTAGTGTTAGTAATTGGCATCTTTATCGCATAGAATGGAAGAAACCAGGTTTGTGTTTGTTTGTTGTTGTTTTACGTCCTAGCAACATCTAAGGTCATATCAGGATGGGTAGCGACTTGTGACAGTATGCCCTCATGGCGATTTTATAGTGCTGCCCCACTGGGAAATCAGGCCACCAGCACAATGACCCAATATCCCACTCAGTCCACATTATCCTGACACTGAGCTAACCAGTCCTTGCCCTATCCTAATAATGACAAACACCAGCCTAGGAAGTGACAAGTATAAATTTTAAAGTCATTGGTTTGACTCGACCGGGAACCAAACTCGCAAACTCCCGATCTTCCGCACGCGAGGCCTGTGCTCTACCGATTCGGCCACTGCGCCCGGTCCAAAGAACCAGGTACAGTTTGAAAACTGGTGTGAATAATTGGCATCTTTACGATATAACATAGAAGGAACCAGGTTCACTTTGAAAAGCGGTGTTAAAAATGTGCGCCTTTATGGTAGAGTATTGAAGGAAAGGTGTTTAGTTTGAATAGTGATGCTGAAAGTTGGTACATTTACGGTAGCCTAGTAAATACCCTCACTACCAGCACACCTGGCCTGTACTATGCAGGTGAATCAATCACTCAGCAGCAACTCAGACCCGGACCTGCTCACCAAATCACTTCTACAGGTGAGGGGGTGCTTCTACAACCCTCAGGAACCGGGCGCGGTGGCCGAATCGGTAAGGCGTGCGCTGGTGCGGGAGATCGGGAGTTTGGTTCTCGATCAAGTCAAACCAATTACTTATAGGATTGCTGGTGCTCGGCATTAATAATAATAGGATAGGGTAAGGACTGGTTATCTCAGTGTCAGTATACTGTGAATGAGTGGGGTTTCAGGTCATGGTGCCAACGGCCTAATTTCCCAGTCGGCCAGCACTATAAGTATAAAGTCACTATGAATGTGCACTGTAACAAGTCGGTACCCCTCTTGATATGACCTTAGATTTGCCGGGACTTAAAACTCCAACAACCAACGAACCAACAACCCTCAGGTGTAGCATGCACGCGCATGCGCATGCGCCGTCAGGGGGCGCCAGCAACTAATGATCTTTATCATGCCCATTGATTGCCCTCGTCGCATTAGCAGTGTCGCCGGAGAGATACAGTTTCCCCACGCGCATGCACACGACTGTGTCGTGCTGCGCAGCGCGCTATATGTGTAGTGTGCGCATGCGTCAGGGACTCCGATTGGCCCGAGCCCTTGTGCGGGGGGCGGGGCTGCGCGCGGTGAGAGAGGAGAGCTCCCCGCGATAGGGTAGATAGTGGTGGTGGGAGAGCCCCGCCGTGTTGACAGTGTTGAGGGGTAGAGTGAAGGCGGCGCATGCGTTATTTGAACGATCCAGCAGCTAGGTATCTAGCTGCACGTTAAAACTCCCCAGTGAACATCCTCCTCCTACTGCCCCGTCTCAAAGAGAGACCCCCGCCTTACACCCCCCCCCCCACCCCCGATACACACTGCTATCCACGCAGCCTCGGTATCCCGCGAGACTCAGGCGAGACCCATCGCCAGGTTCCTTCAACTCCTGCTCCTGCTCCTGATCCTGCTCCTCCTCCCGCCTTCACTCCCCACGGAGGTACTACTAGTTCATAGCGGCGCTTAGTTGCCGCTCTCGCACCTAGGTGGCGTGGCGGCGCCGGACGCGGGGAAGCTCCCGGGCCCGGGCCGTGCGACTGTGACTGTGAGTGAGGCAGGGTCGGACAGAGCGCGGGCGGGAGAAGGAAGGAAGGGAGATAGGTGCAGAGACTGAGCGAGGCGGGCCGGGCCGGGCGGAGTAGCTAGCAGTCCCAGCTCGCCGGCCACAGCATGCACACACACAGCCACCCGATCCACCTGCTCCACGCACCACGGCAGGAGGAGGAGGAGGAGGAGGAGTAGAACAGTTACATTTGCAGTCAGTCGCGGATGCGGACGCAGTTACTTGTGGTGCCTTTGGATGGATACACTGTTACATACAGACACACTGGAGGAAGGAGGAACTAGCGTGTTAGTGTTACCCATCAGCAATACCAGCGCAACCGACCCCCATCTGCTTCTAGTTGTTAAAGTTGAAGATATGATGATGGGACGCCTGGAGATTACCACCACCACCACGGCGACTCCCATCACCACCCCATAGCCGGACAGTGCTGCGTTATGACATTGCGACAACTGGTGGATTTTACTCCCCTCCCCGAGTGGCGGCGGTGATGGTGATGGTGTGGGGGGTTAGAGCAGCGGGACAGTGAGCAAGGAGCTCCGGGGGACATAAGACCCAGTGTACAGTGCATGCCCGCCGGGCCCTACAGGTGCATGGCCGGGGGTGTGGTTGGCCGCGACTGTTACACCTACCGGCCGGGCGTCATGTGGTCTGTGAGTAGGTAGTACACAGCCCTGTAGTGTAGCCACGCGCTGCCTGCCCCAGCCAGCCCCTGGGCTCACCTGTAGATCAGGCTGGTTACACTTACAGGAGGGAAGGAGCACAGCTGTCATGGTGGTGGTGGTATACACGGGGCGTGCGGTCGGGGCTGTACGCGAGGGGATGCCCCCCGTCCCACTTCTCCTCCCCCTCTTCCTAATCCTCCTGGGTGTCTCCATCCCGTCATGTAGGGCACAGGAGGAAGCCTTACCAGCCGACCAGCCACAGGCAAACGCTGAAGTCCTCAGCTACCACACCCTGGAGGAGCTCCCAAGGGGCACCCTCATAGGCTCGGTGGCCACGGACGCCAAGCTCTCCGAGCGCTATAATATCTCGGAGCGGAAGAAGCTCCGCTTTAGCTTCCTGGAGCAGCCTGGTGTCGACACGAACCTCTTCACCATCCAGGAGGTGAGCGGGATTATCACGACGGCGACCCGGATCGACCGTGACCGCCTGTGTCCGCACAAGCCCCGGTGCGAGGTGTTCCTGGACGTAGCTGTCGGGCCGGCGCAGTTCTTCCAGGTACTGCACACTCGCATTGAAATCCTCGATGTCAATGATAACAAGCCCAAGTTCCCGCAAAAGACGATCACACTGGAGATCCCCGAGAGTGCGCTTACCGGAACAGGCTTCACGCTGCCGCTGGCTATCGACAAGGACAGCGACATGAACGGGGTGCAGAAGTATGAGCTGCTCGGGGCCGGCCGCAAGTTCGACCTCGCCGAGGACGTGACGGCCGGGGAGGTGACGGACCTGAAGCTTGTGCTCACCGGGGAGTTGGACCGCGAGCGGACCGACTTCTACCAGATGCGGCTCATTGCACATGACGGTGGCACAGCACCGCGGTCCGGCTCGGCCATCATCAACGTGACCGTCTTGGATGCCAATGACAACCATCCCAAGTTCCTCAATTCTTCCTATGAGATCAGGGTCCCCGAAAACAAGCCCGTTAACAGCACTCTTGTAGCCGTGCGAGCCCAGGATGCGGATTTAGGGCGCAACGGCCGGCTGACGTACAGTCTCAACAGCCGTAGTGAGGAGAACTATGGCTCCATCTTCGGCATAAAGACACGGTCCGGGGATTTGTACCTGAAGAGAAAACTGGATTACGAGAAGGCCAAGGTGTACAACCTGGTGGTGACGGTGCGTGACGGCGGGGCTGGCTCCCCGCACCTAGACCAGTGCACCGTGGTGATCTACATACTTGACGTCAATGACAACGCTCCTCAGGTCACTGTCAACACGCTCACGGAGAGCGCGGAGGCGGAGATCTCGGAGCTGTCCGGAGTCGGCACCTTCGTGGCCCACATCTCAGCCATCGACCACGACTCCGGCCGGAACGGCGAGTTGAGCTGCTCGCTCGACTCGCAGCTCTTCCGGCTGGCGCAGCTGAACCGGAACCAGTATAAGATCATCACAGCTGGTGCACTGGACCGTGAAGTTCGGGCAGGGTACACCCTCGTCCTGCGGTGCATGGACAAAGGCCGGCCCTTGCAGATGACGACCAAGCTCATCAAGGTGCGCGTGGTCGACGAGAACGACCACGTGCCCGTCTTCGACCAGAACAGCTATGCAGTGATCATCGAGGAGAACAACCCCATCGGCATGTTTCTCCTCAAGCTCAACGCAACTGACCGCGACATCGGTCCCAATGCGCAGATGGAGTACATGCTGGCGAGTGATGTACAGGACCTCTTCTCGCTGGATCCAGACACCGGAGTGCTCAAAGCGAAAGTGTCCTTCGACCATGAGCGGATAAAGGAGAAAGAGGTTCGCGTGGTTGCGGCCGACCATGGGAAACCACCGCTCTCCACCACTGCCACCGTACTGGTGCGGATCGTGGATAAGAACGACGAGAAGCCGCAGTTCTCACAGACCAAGTACTCCTTCGGCATCTTTGAGAACCGCCCGACCCACTCGGAGGTGGGCTACGTGGCCGCAACTGATGCAGACTTCTCGCCATTTGACCGGATAAACTATGCATTCGACGCACGTGACCCAGCTACAGCAGTGTTCAAAATCGACGCCGGGACGGGGCTCATCACCACCCGGCAGAGCCTGGACCGCGAGAAGCAGAGCGCATATAACCTGTGGGTGCTCGCGTACAACCCAGGCTACCCACACTCCACCAGCACTGCCGCCGTCACCATCCACGTGGCAGATGAGAATGACAACGTGCCCATCCTCGACCACCCAGAGCGCGGCAACGCGACGATCTCTGTCTCAAACCGGGTTCCCGTCGGCTATGTTGTTTACCGCGTCAGCGCCCATGACCAGGATATCGGCAAGAATGCCAAGCTCAGCTTTGGCATCGTCGGCGGCAACAAGGGGCGACTGTTTGACGTGGATGGCTCTACAGGGGCAGTCACCACCACCAAGGACATGTCGGGAATCGACCGGCGAGGCGTCGTCATCCGGGTCCAGGTGCGGGACGGCGGGGAGCCGGCCAAGACCTCATCGGGCTTCTTACACATTATCGTCAACTCGTCCATCGTCTACAGCCGGCCGAGCGACCTGCACGCCGACCCGCCGCGCCCCACCAACAACATGATCATCGTCATCGTACTCAGTTCGGCGTCTGGGATCGTCCTGCTCGTGCTCGTCATGGTGCTCATATGCATCAAGCTGCAGACGGTACAGCGTCGCCGACACACCTACAAGTGCCGGCCCGAGGCGCAGCGCATGTTACGGTCCATAGACGGCAAGGACGAGGACTCGCCCATGTCCAAGATCTACCTGCCGCCAGCATCGGCCGCCAACGTCAAGTGCAAGGCGATAGGACGCCGCGCACAGGCGGAGGGCAGCTCGACGCAGAACGTGCACGGCTGTGTCGCCATGGAGGAGGGCCTGCAGCGCATGGCCAGTGAGCACTATATGACCAACATGAGATACTCCAGGCCGCCTTCCAGGGCCGGGCCCCCCGAGGTGAGTGTTACTAACACACTGTTCGCACCGCGTCAGGAGGGATGTGGGATTGTGTAGTGTGTGTGTTGGGTAGGTACCGCTCCAGTAGGTGAGTGTTACTGACACACTGTTGGCACCGCGTCAGGAGGGATGTGGGATTGTGTAGTGTGTGTGTGTGTGTGTTGGGTAGGTACCTCTCCAGTAGGTAAGTGTTACTAACAAACTGTTGGCGCCGTGTCAGGAGGGATGTGGGATTGTGTAGTGTGTGTGTGTGTTGGGTAGGTACCGCTCCAGTAGGTGAGTGTTACTAACACACTGTTGGCGCCGCGTCAGGAGGGATGTGGGATTGTGTAGTGTGTGTGTGTTTGTTGGGTATGTACCGCTCCAGTAGGTGAGTGTTACTAACACACTGTTGGCACCGCATCATGAGGGATGTAGGATTGTGTAGTGTGTGTGTGTGTGTTGGGTAGGTACCGCTCCAGTAGGCGAGTGTTACTAACTGTTAGGAATATGGCACTGTGTAATGTGTGTGGCGGGTAGGTAGTGGCCTAGTAGGTGCGTTAACGGTGACACATCGGGCAGGGGGCGGGGCGAGGGCCGCGGAGCAGGTCGGGCATAGCTGGAAGGGCATAACGGGAAGGGTACAGCGGGAAGGGCATAGCGGGGTGGGCAAAGCCGGAATGGCCTAGAGAGAAGGGCATAAAGGGAAGGGCATAGCGTGCAGGGCATATCGGGAAGTTCATAGCGGGAAGTTCATAGCGGGAAGGGCATAGTTTGGTGGGCTATAGCAGGGCGGGTATAGCGGGAGGGGCATATCGGGGAGGCCATAGCGGGAAAGGCATAGCTTGGTGGGCCATAGCGGGTGCGGCCAGAGGGCGAAGATGAGCTGGGGTGGGGGAAAGAAAATGTGGTAGGGGGAGGAGAGATGTGGTAGGGGGAGGCGAGATGTGGGTGGGGGCTGGAGAAGCTGGGATGGAGGGAGAGGAGATGGGGTGGGGCAGAGGGGACTGGAGTAGGGCGAGAGAGAACGTGGTGAGCTGGGTACGGGTGGATGGGTTGGGGTGGGAGTGGGGGGCATTGAACGCGTTAAGGGAACTGAACACCAAAATCCGGTACAAGTTCCTTTGCTGCTTTTAGTAAAGATCATTGTTGTCTTTTTTAGGTCTTTTTTTTCCTTGACATCTGTAATTAAGATGAGATGCCCTGCGGGACCAGACGTGTGTGTGTGTGTGAGTGAGTGTGAGTGAGTGTGTGAGTGTGTGAGAGTGTGAGTGTGTGCGTGTGTGAGTGAGTGTGTGAGTGTGAGTGGGTGTGTGAGTGTGTGAGAGTGTGAGTGAGTGTGTGAGTGTGTGAGAGTGTGAGTGTGAGTGAGTGTGTGAGTGTGTGAGAGTGTGAGTGCATGCGTGTGTGAGTGTTTGAGTGTGTGAGTGAGTGTGTGTGTGAGTGTGCGAGTGAGTGTAGGATGGGGTGGGATTGAGTTCTGTCAGAGACACACAGCAAACACCATTTACATGTCTCTGACATGTTTGCTTCGTGTTTTTATGAAGTGTGTGTGTGGGGGCGGGGGGCGGTCAGGGAGCTGGGTTGCGATCCGAAGCCAATCTACAATCCCTGGATGGCTCTATGTGTATGAACATTGCTATAAAGGGATGGGTTGGGTTGGGGGGTTTGCGGGTGGGGGTGGGGTGGTGAGGGTAATACCCAATAAATATTTCATATCTACACAACGCGTCGCTGTCACCATTGCCTCATTTCGACCAACTACTCGATTGCTGTCCATACAACAGATGGAATACTGTAGGAATTGGTTTACAATCTATATTGGTGAATGTTCAAAACGGGTCGCATGTGGACAACACAAACAGAACAACGTATGCGCATAAATGTGGTGTGAGTATTTAGTTTTTATGTCGTGTTTGTTTGATATGAAATCCCCGATCACTGCCGTCGGCGCGATCACCAAACAGCTCTTTTTGCGAGGGATTAACGACTTTTCTATCCGTCTCTGGTTGCACTCGCAATATCGGTTGCAGTCAGTCATTAAAGCTGCATATTCCGAAGAAACATCACATTTCCCCAAAACCGAAAGAATTATATAGATATGATTGTGTAAATACCAAGATACACGAAAGACTTACGGCCGGAAGACCAGTGCTATGGCGCTGACAAAAGATGTATATGAATCAAATTAATTTATCAGCAGCCACTGTGTGGTAAGATAACACCAACACTACAACTGGCCAGCATTGAAAACAAGCCTGGGTACCCGGGCTTATATGCTATGGACAGTATAAATACAGCCTCAATAAAAAAAAGAAATTAAAAAAAATTTAGCACACACAAAAATCCAACTTAACTTCCCATGTTTATTCAAGCTGCATAGTCCGATGAAGAATCACATTTTCTAAACCAAAACAATTATCTAAAATTGATTTTACACATTTACCTTTTATAAGGAGACACTTATTAAACATTTGGTGCCCCACATAATGAAATACTGAGGCAATGTAAATAGCATATGTTACTGCTGAAGCCTACGGTTTCAGAGCTTTAGCAAGCTTGCCAACACTAATTTGATATATTTACACTTCAAATATGTCAAAAGTTAGCCATTTTAAATCAAAGTTACTTCAAACTAAAGTGAGGTAAATTTTAACAATCAATTCAATATATTTATCTCAGAAAAATGGTACGCACTCAAAACCATCGGACTATGCAACTTTAAGCATTTCTCACTATATAGAAGGGCATACAATTATTACTGAGTCAATTTAATAGAACCTGGTACTGCTGAAGCCGATGGGTTAAAGATATTTTGACAAGCAAGCACAACATTTATTTTGCATATTTCCACTTCAAATATCTCCAAAGTTAGTCATTTTGAATCAAAATTACTTCAAACTAAACCAAGATAGATTACACCACTCACCACAATATGAAGGGTTCAGGCGCAAAACCAAGTAAATGCCAATCCGAAAATGGAGATAAACATTGGAATCAAACCACCAACAAAATTAATTTGTTATATTCCTACTTTTTTTGTTCATTGTTCCAAAACGATGTGATCACATAACATTAACAAGGGGAATTGGTGAGAATTTAAATTAGTTTCATGTAAAAATCTGTTATTTAAACTACATTTTTGGATTGGCGTTTACATGGTTTTGCACCTGAACTCTCAGAAAATGGCCAAAAAAAACTCAAACCCATCGGACAACACAACCGTGATATACAAAGGCTGCGAAATGCAGCGAGCTCAACCAATGCCTTGCTTGAATCAGACTGGCCACCAGGGGGCGTGTTGATGTCCCGTGGTACATCGCGCGCCCTGGGGATATCTTCTGAAGGGGCCATGACCTGAGCGTGATGCATGACCTCACAGGCCTCCAACGGACCAATCAGTGCCCCTTCTCCCCGTCAGCTCCCTCTGGGCATTTTATACCTCTAAATGTCGGCGCGGTGCCAAAGTACCTACAGAACGGACCAAAACGTGAGGTTTTACTAACAAAATGGAGTCAGAGTGAGAGCGCGAGGGGAATGATTGGTTGGTTATTGGCTTGTTATGCCCTGGCAACATCTAAGGTCATATCACGACGGGTACCAACTTGTCACAGCGCACACTCATGGTGACTTTATAGTGCTGCCCCACTGGGAGACTAAGCCACCAGCACCATGACCTGATAACCCACTCGTGTCACATTATCCTGACACTGAGCCAACAAGTCATTGCGCTATCTTGATAAGGCCAAGCACCTGGCTAGGAAGAGACAAGTATACATTTTTAAGTCATCGGTTTGACTCGACCAAGGGGTTCGAATCCCACGATCTACTAAAACTAAAAGAGTCATCCAGGTCACCCACACCCTGACCTAATTAGAAACCATAGCAACACCTCCGGAACGACCCCCCACCCACCCCCCCCCATGTTTCTGTGTGGATAAATAACCCTGGTGGCTGATTTGTGTGGACGGGTGGAGTAGTTGCAGAGCGTCATGTACATTCCATACATTTTTCAGGATCATGCCGTGTTCTTTATCCGTCTGCGCCGTCAGTGCGAGCGACTCTGGTATCACGGAAACCTGGCTAAATGCACCCTACATCCCGCCAGCTTACACACATTTCATGAAAAATGCTGATTGCACAATAGATAAGTCGACTGGCCCTATCACACTACAACGTAACAGGCCAGTGAGTGGGGAATGTAGAAATCACTTATTTACATCGAGATACGTCGAAATTATCGGCGTTTCAGGGCCAAGTTGGAGGTCAGTGCAACATAGTGGATGTATGCGAAACTTC
Organism: Branchipolynoe longqiensis; assembly: GCA_030323885.1. Classification (NCBI taxonomy): domain Eukaryota; kingdom Metazoa; phylum Annelida; class Polychaeta; order Phyllodocida; family Polynoidae; genus Branchipolynoe; species Branchipolynoe longqiensis. Next base: position 29,558,240 of record CM059191.1, read on the forward strand.
GATCCAACGTAGTGGTAACACATGAGAACATTAAAACAAATGCTCACGGAATGCTTGCAGAACGCCAGTGAACTTTATATACATTATTCGATTGCCAGAAGTATGCATTTATACGTTAAATACGTCAAAACACGGTGGAGAAATGGCAAATGTACATTAGACATACGTTAGACATATGTTTTGCATACGTTTTCAATACGTTGTCAATACACGGACTGGATGTTTCTGCTGGCTTTAATTATGCCTGACGTAGTTCAATGTATCTATAACGTATGTGTAAAATATGTCTAGCATACTCAAAGTAGGTCTAACGTATACATAGCGTATCCTAATGTATAAGCCACACATTGTCTTACGTCGAGCTATGTCAAAAGTGTTGGACATGTCCAAAAGCTTGACGCGCGCTGGCGTAACTCAACGTTACCTGACACATCTCAATGTAACTCGACATCTGCATAATGTATGCATGACATAACCCGCCATACCTCAACGTAATGACCAAAATTCACCTACGTCAGCTCACGTTAGCTCGTTACATCGTAGTATGACAGGCCTATAAGGGCGACCCAGAAATCTATGTGATGCAGAGATAGCAAAACTCCCTGCATAATACAGCAACTGTTTATGCGACGGTAATGAGCTCATCTATATGTGCTATCGCAATAAGGTTCTCCAGAATCTAGACTCGAACTAGTTTCAAACCGGCAGTGAAGGGGCCGCGGGTTCGTTTCACCATCGATATAGGGTCCCTCCTCACGATAAGTCAATATTTTAACGCCTAGGATCACATTTAGATTGTGATCTGCAAAAGAATAAATGACAAAAAGATATGGAAATGTTGGGAGGAGACTCCATCATCATTATATGCCATTCCCTTTGAGTCTTTTCTTCAAATAACAAGATTTTTTCTTTTTCTTTACATTGGAGTAGTACCTGACTTCAAATGACATTTCTGCATCTGGATCAATGTTGTGCGGATACAACGTGTGACCCTTCATCGAAGGGGCAGTCAATTGAGACAAAGTGCAGTTTGTACATTGAGGAAGCTGTTCAGGCATGACACAGGTTCGCCTATAACAGGGGTCGCTGAAGGTACTACTACTACAATACTGTCATATATTGGTGTAGTAGTTACTACTACAAGTACTGGTACTCGTACAGCTTGAATGAATTATGACCGAAAGCGATGGCTGACTCAGTGGACCTCAATACGGGTGTAATATAGCAATGAGAACAGTTTAGAATAGTAGCTCTATTTTTTAATATTCACATAGATATATGACCATCAAACAGCAATGTTATATATAACATATACAATATATACAATACATACAATACATACAATACATACAATACATACAATACATACAATACATACAATACATACAATACATACAATACATACAATACATACAATATATACAATATATACAATATATACAATATATACAATATATACAATATGTACAATATGTACAATATGTACAATATGTACAATATGCACAATATATACAAGATATACAGCATATACAACATATACAACATATATAACATATATAATATATACAATATATACAATATATACAATATATACAATATATACAATATATACAATGTATAATATATATTATATATATATTATATATATATTATATGTATATTATAATATATATATTATATAAACAGTTGGCCCCATTAAACAGAAAGCACAAGAAGACTGACCTGGTTGATAAGAGTATATATTCTCTGTCAGGAATATAGGTAATTGCCCACCTAAAGTAAAAATGTGACCATCCGAGTGGGTCGGGAGGTGATAACACCAGACACATCTGGTTTATATGAGGTCAGAGCCCCTGACAGGTGGCGCAGCGTGGCCAAACCTGGAACTAAAGGATGTCATACCCTAGCTGTGGTCCGCAATTTAACAATACAGAGATAACTGAAGATGGTAGTGTCCTTGTTTATATTCCCATAATAGATTATAGAGCACATATATAACATATATATATATTATATATATTATAACAAAAATATATAATACCCGTCTAAAAGTCACAAAATAAATTGAATGGCATGCATATATATCTCATGAATGTTTAAACGTCAAACAACAATGGTTTATGTATAATAAATATATATATACAGATTGTAGTCGGCTGAACTTTTATATATATATATATATATATATATATATATATATATATATATATATATAATAAATAAAAGCTCAGCCGACTACAATCTCACAACGTCAAAAACTAAGGTTGCACTATTTTATTACCGGCACACCTAGGTAATCGTGCTGATCATGGCGTACAATGGTAAATCTGTTTAGCCGGGACGATTTGGAGCAATTTGCACATTGGCAGATTGGAACGTGGGTGTCTATGGGGGCTCAGTGCGACTAGAAATGCTATTTGCTTCGGGTAGTGTGTGTGTGTGCTGCTGAGCCACAATATTTACCTCACATCCAAATAGGATATGGATATCTTGAAGGGCCATCCAAAGTTCTCAACATTGTCAAGGTAGTGGGTCCTTCTCTAAAACTGGGCACAAAAGTGTGACATGGAAACCAAAAGTGAAAACCTTCCAAATAACAGCAAAACTCCTTCCAAATAATAGCCTAATCCAATGTCCTATGAAGGTTTGCATGCTGTGCATATGTCAGACTTGACAAAAATTAGTTTCACTTTTTGAATTAGATCTTATACAAATTGAGCAATACATTAATATCACTCGTGTAACATGAAAACCAAAGACAGATCCAGAACCTCATTTTAACATATACAACATAGTCAAATAAGATTTTATTGATCACTGTTAAGCAGACAAGGTTATGACTTACAAGAAAAAAGTTGAAAAATAAGTTGAAAAAGTTTGGCTACATGTATGGTATCAATGTGTAGATTTTTACATTTTCACTCGAGTGCAAAATCATACAATTCTAACTTTTATATCCTTTGTGGGATACATGTACTACATGTAGAACTGCTAACATACCTAATAGACAGAGGCAACAATAATTACTTGACTTGCTATCAATAAAACAAAGACGTAATTATGAGCATCGTAACGTGGAGACCAAATAAATTGTGCCCAGTTTTGGAGAATGACCCTAGTACAAAGAGTACAGCTTTTCCAGACCCCCCACCCGCCCCTCTCCCCGCCCCCAAATAGTACACATCAACATTTTACTACAGACCCAAATGGGGTGGCCAAATTAGTTGAGTGCTCACCTCCCCATTTTGGTAGGTCATAGTATTCAAACCCCTGGGTTCAAATCCTGGTCGAGTCAAACCAATAAATTAAAAATTGATAATTATTGCTGCTTAGCCTGGCGTTCGGCATTGCTAGTAATAATAGCAAAAGCAAGTAACAGTGGACTGAAGAATTGTCTGCGATTGAAAAGTCTCCAGCTTATTCAACTAATGTACAATGACCGGATGTGGTGGCATAATGTACAGCAGGAAAAAAAAGTCGCCGAAAAATATCAACAGTTTTATTCAACTTAAAGAAGTTGCATAGTCTGATGGTTTTGAATTTCTGAATTTTTCTGAGATAAATATATTAGATCAATCACTAGTATCATCTACTTTACATCAGTTCAAAGTTACTTTCATCTTAAATCGTAAACTTTTGAGATACTTTGAGTGCATACATGAAACATTAGTTTTGGCAAGCTTGCCAAAACTCTGACACCATAGACTTCTGAAGTAACAGGTTCTGTTAAATTGACTCAGTATTGCCTTCTATGCAGAAACAAATCCTTAATCAGTGTCTAAGTTAGATTTTGTTTATGCAGCTTTAATTTGCCCTGCCCCGCCTGTCCACCCAAATCTCACATATAAATGAGAGCAGGCGAGTAACGCTATATCTACTGCCATGAAACGGGTGGCCAGCCACCGCTGCTATCAGTATCACGTTTCTCTGACTGCAGAGGCTTTGGGCTCCAATTGCCACAACCCATTGATATATTGACCCCCGCCCATTGTTGATAGTGGGACGATGTGTATGTGTGGGGGGGGGGGGGTGTTTGTTGGTGTTTTACGTCCTAGCAACATCTAGGGTGATATCAGGATGGGTAACGATATGTGACAGTGCGCACTCATGGCGACATTATAGTACTGCCACACTAGGAGAACAGGCCACCGGTAGCATGACCCAATATCCCATACAGTTACATTATCCTCATACTGTGCTAACCAGTCCATGTATTATCCTATTAATGCTGAGCGCCAGGCTAGGTAGCGACAAACATCAATTTTATAAGTCATTGGTTTGACTCAACTGGGAAGCGAACTCCTGATCTCCCACACATGAGGCCAGCGCTCTACCTTCTGTGTGTATGTGGGTATTGACCGGTGAGTGTGGGTAGGAAGTCATTTTCCGAAATCGATATTCTGATTAAATGTTTTGAAGGCCGGATGGCCAATGTCATGCACTTCATCAAGTGACGCTATTCCTGGCAATATAACTTCATTACACATAAACAGTATTGCTGATTGCCATCCAGAGAGAACCATATTCAACTCTTAAAGAGATGAGTTTTTGTCTTTCTGTGCGCGCTGTGGACTGAAAATAATAGTAATTTATTCAGCTCTAAGATGGTCAACGCACATCATCAGATTATATTATATTTGTTTGTGAAACCACAGATGGATGATTTGATTGCGTTGGGGGCTTCCTTAGTTTTTTTCTAACGTCATAACAGTGGTATTAACCAGGTTGGAGAGCTTACCTCGTTTGAGCTATGCTGGTTATACTACCTCAGTTGACCCCCGCTTCAATTACCAATGTCCAATTTTATATAGGATTAATGTGCATATTCACAGATCTGGTTGTAGCACACTGAGTTTTGGGAGGTTTTCATAATGGAATCAATCAATCAATAGTTCCATCCTCTAGTCGAGGGTTGGATGCAATGGTTCTCCACTTGTCCCGATGTTGTGCTGTTCTGATAGACTGTGAATAATTCAAGCCTGTCCACTGTGAAATATTTGTAAACCATGATGTTCTTGGTCTCCCTCTCCCTCTGCTGCCATTCACCTTCCCTTCCAACAATGTACGGTATATTGAACTCTGACGAATGATGTGGCCAAAATAAATAAGTTTCTTTGTCTGTATAGTGGCAAACATGCTTTTCTTATTTTTAATTTTTCTGAGAATAATGGAATACACCTCTAAAAAAACTAAAAAAACTATATCTATGTACCTGAATGTACATCAACGATTTAGTTTGGGAACTACTTAGTAAATTAGCCATGAATATTATTAGTAAATGTTTTATTAGTTACAACAAATGTCTACAGACCAAAAGCTGCCTATGATATTACTGTGTTGGTATAACCTTTAATCGCAAGCAATAGGGGTACCTTCAGTCAACCATGGGGCTATATGCCTGTCTGTAGCACACTGACATACTTCAACCTGCTTGGGGTATGTCATCTAGATATATATTTATGCATACCAATATATATATATATATACAAAGATATATAGTGCAGGGAACCTGGTTTATAGTCATTAAGCACTAATGTTTAAATGTTGCTTTACAAATTAGTTCCCAAACTAAATAACATGACACTAATCAGGGATCTTATCATTTTGTTTTCCTTTCCTTTGATATGTTCCAATTGTAAATCTACCCCAAATTCATTGTGCTACAAGCATATATTTAATTTCACTACATAATCTTATATAAAATTCAACTTTGGTAATTAACTCGGTGGTCAAATGACCACCGTAGATAAAATGAGGTAAACTCTCCAACCTGTTAACACCGATGATATATAATCATGATAAATCTGTTATTGTTAATTACGTTAATAGCTTTAATATTTTTTTCATAAATGGATGTATTACTACGGCGTCATTACTTCATTGAACACGCTTCAAACTTCAACATCAGTACATAATACTCATGGTTCTGTTACATTTGGACATTGTATTACACATAATGCAAATATAATTTTAGGAAGTGCTTTATTTCATTCGATCTCACAATTTCCCGTGTGATTTATCGATTGGAATTAAACGGGCACTGTAAGTCTAAACTAAGCGACTGAGTAAGATATTTGGTTATGTTGGCCCAGTCTCCCAATATGATAATAGTACATCGCCATGAGGACACACTGTCACAGGTCGGTATCCATTCGGATATTACCTTAGATGTTGCTAGACTGTCAAACCCAAACAAGCAAACAATAAGGGTTGCATGTAACCGCAATTGTGATATTAAAAAAAAAAAACACTCAGTCACTTAGATTAGACTTACAGTGGCCGTTTTGTTCTCTGTGGCGGAGTGGTTAGAGTGTCTGACTTTTTTCTAGGTCGGACTCCTAATCTGAAGGTCAGTGGTTCGATTCCCTGTGCCCCCACCTCTGCCTATTTGGATTTCCACTGCTTTTTTTGTATAACTTACAGCCTCATCAAAGGCCAGTTGCTCTCATACCATGTCTATGTGGTGTGGGAGGTTAAAAATCCCTTGGGTCGGTAAAAGTGTAGGCTCGGGCTTTCTATCGACAAACTGTCTACTGGTGAAAACCAGCCTATTCAGGCTTATCCATGATAGGCAGTATAAAACTTGAACAACAACAAAAAATATAAAGAATTGGATATTGGCATGGTGGCTATAACACTCTGGTGACTGAAATCGATATCATGCAATAACCCTTAGTGTGTACTCATATATGGTTGCAATGCACACACTCATACCCATGTTAAATATGCGACCATGCAATTTGATATATATACATTTGTGTTTAAAAATGATTATTTATTTAATCAAACCGAACAATGCAATCCGAATGGGTTGATTCAGGGTGGTAATTGGATTTATATTTAATATATTCTTTTCTTATCTTACTAAGAGAATTACTAATTAGATCCGCGGTTTATCAATCAGAAGGCTATTGCTAATAAGTCTGCGCGTTGCCGGCTATGGGACTGGGTGCAGATCACTTCCGGTAGCCGTACACTACTTCCGGTAGCCGTACACTAGGCGACTCACCTCACTTTGTAAGCAGCGATAAAAGATCTCCCCGATTCCCACGACTTCCAAGAATAATAATCGCCGATTAACTTTACTTAACTATTATGAAATGCCAAGGATATACATTGCAGCAATTGTTTTGTTGTTGTTTTTGTTGGTTTCTTTTGTTGTGTTTAACGACCCCCCAGCATAAAAAGTAGACATCGGCTAGTAGTATTAGGGGTGGCAGAAATTGGTCAGTCAGAATCCCGTTCTCATATGACCTTAGATGTTGCTAGGACATACAACTAAAACAAACAGAAAATCATGGAGTGATTACAAAGAGGAGAAAAAGGGATTTGGCAGCATAGCATGGGTGATAATACAGTCACCACAAGGACAGTTGTGTGCTCTCCAACGATAGTCTGCACTGACGGATCAATGAAATGGAGCTAGGATAGTGCTTGGAGAGTACTCTATGAAATCTGACTTCCGGGAGTTTTCCTGTGATCTCCAGACAGTGATAGGCCTATGTCTGCGTTTTCGCGGAAATTTCATTATACTGGACAATATAAGCCAATAATTACTAGATAACGATTATTTAAAGAGAGATATACCACTTTCATCCCTAAGTATTGGAGGAGGATGGATGAATGCTCACAGTTGCTGCTTTGATGGCAACATGCATTTTTCACTTGCTGGTGCCTTTATTGGGGTTTTAATCCCTAGTAACAGCTAAGGCGATATCCGAACAGATAAAGAATTGTTTAAATGCTGCATTCCGGGCGATAAAGAAAAACTTTCTTTTTTTTTAAATATATATATAGTGCTCCCCCGTTAGGATACCGTGCCGTTGGCAGCAGGGCACAATACCAGAACGAGTCCCATGATACTGTTATTGAGCCAAACACATTCTAGTTTGGTCCCATTGCGTTCGAGCATCAAGGAAGGTGACAAAAAGCATCCATTTTGGAAGTCTTCCTGTGTGATTCCATTAGCAGATATTTCTTCTGCGGCCAGGTCACATGACTGACTGACACCGGCGGGTGGGTGCCGATTGGTGTACGCCCGGCATTAATCACCCGGCAGCCAGGCACTGCGTAGGAAGCAGGAGTGTTTTAATCACCGACCACACAGAGCTTGTTAATTAATGCGCCTGCAATATGTTCATCAGGACCGCACATTAATGTGATTAAATTGTGTTATTATACGTGCGGGGGTTCCATCAATCATTAAATTTATAGATCATTTAAATATAAAAGTATTTATCCGACGCGTTTCAGAAGTAGGAACTATATTTAGCCAAACCCTGGCCCATATACATAGTTCATATGCCTTTGAGTTGTGTCATTTTCTGAGATAAATGTACTAGGTTGATTGCTATAATCTACTTTACTTTGGTTTGAAGTAACTGTTATTTTAAATGGCGAAATTTGGAGATATTTGAAGTGCAAAGAAGTTAAATTAGCTTTGTCAAACACTCCAAAACTCTGACACCACATGCCTGTGCAGTAATAGGTTCTATTAAATTGCCCCAGTATTCCTTTCTATCTGGCGGCAAATATTTGTATAAGTGCACGAGTATTTAAGTTAAATATGTAGAATCAAATCTAGATAATTGTTTTAGTTTTGAAAATTCGATGTTTTCATCAGATGGCTTTATACAGATTTAAAGCTTTATTCAGATTTAAGGGTTTATTCAGTTTTAAGGCTTTATTCAGCTTTAAAGCTTTATTCAGCTTTAAGGCTTTATTCAGCTTTAAAGCTTTATGCAGCTTTAAGGCCTTATTCAGCTTTAAGGCTTTATTCAGCTTTAACGCTTTATTCAGCTTTAAAGCTTTATTCAGCTTTAAAGCTTTATTCATAGTTAAGCTTTATTCAGTTTAAGGCTTTATTCAGCTTTATTCAGATGTAAAGCTTTATTCAGCTTTAAAGCTTTATTCGTATTTAAGCTTTATTCAGTTTTAAGGCTTTATTTAGCTTTAAAGCGTTATTAAGCTTTAAAGCTTTATTCAGCTTTAAAGCTTTATTCATATTTAAGCTTTATTCAGTTTTAAGGCTTTATTCAGCTTTAACGCGTTATTAAGCTTTAAAGCTTTATTCAGCGTTAAAGCTTTATTCAGATTTAAGCTTTATTCAGTTTTAAGGCTTTATTCAACTTTAAAGCTTTATTCAGCTCTAAAGTGTTATTCAGCTTTAAAGCTTTATTCAGCTTTAAAGCGTTATGCAGTTTTAACACTTTATGCAGCTTTATTCAGCTTTAAAGTGTTATGCAGCGTTAAAACTGTATGCAGATTTAGAGCTTTATTCAGCTTTAAAGCTTTATTCAGCTTTAAAGCCAACAAGCTTCACACAGGTTAACAAGGGTAGGATTGATTTCGGTCTGCCTCTGTTATGATGAGAAGTAATGACAATTTGACGTGCTTGCCAGCATTAATTGACATATTTGCACTTCAAATATATCCAAAGGTTGCAAAGTAAAATAAAAGTTACTACAAATTAAAGTAACGCAGATTATATTGACCAGAAAATAGCAGAAACTCAAAACCGTCGAGCTATCCAACTTTACTATGTTCATTCTGGAAGATTGGTAATGGTGGTTGCTCAATTGAAATACTCCCTCCCCCCCTTCTGCCAGTCATTTTCTTGTTTGGTCATGCCTTTGGCTAAATTAAGAAGCAAGATGTTCAACCTTTACTACATATATTATATATTATATATATATATGTGTATATATATTTAATTGCAGATATGTATATATGTATAAATATATAAAGACATATATATATATATATATAAATAAATATATACATATATATATATATGCAAGTGGTGAGTCCCGCCCCGCGCAGTGGGAGGGGGGGGGGCGAGAGCATGCAGGTACCCGCCCCCCTCCCTCCCCATCAGGGGGAGGGGGGGCGGAGGGCCACTACAGAGCTTATTACACGCGATAAAGGGTTTATCACTATCCATACATATAAATGTGTCTGGCTGTAAAAGAGTGCGAAAGAAATGGACAGAGCAAATGACTAGAGTGGTGGAAGCCCTTTTTTGTTTTCTCAGGCTCTGGCCGAGCAAAAAAGGCCTACCGTACATATATAAAGTTGAAATCTTTCAAGCGAATGGCGATTTGGGGGCGGATCAGTACCAGAAGTCACGGTGGTGCTGATAGTCCCGCACAAAAAGGTAGAATGGAGCGCATGCAAATATCACATATTAACGTAGAAAGAGGAAATAAATAATAAAAAGCACCACCACCAATTTATGTACATATAATACTTATATTAAACATATATATATATATATATATATATATATATATATATATATATATTCGCACTTGTATGATACCGGAACATAAAACCAGCGTGAACCAGTAGAACCTACCCGAATTATTCCAATCGGTACCAGTTACTGTAGTTACTGAAAAGGTAGGCACTATATCAGTTATGAGCATGAGACTGTGTAAGAATCAGAAAATAAATGCAGCCCTCACTTCCAACTTTGATTGGATGGTCTCATTCTGGAATGTCAATTAATTACATTTAAATGGGCATCATAAACACATGTTGTGTTTCTTGATCGATCACTAATCTTAGATTGCATTTCATTAATGTTGCATAGTCCGATGGTTTTGAGTTTCTGTCATTTTATGAGATAAATATATTAGATTGATCGCTATAACCTACCTTACTTTATATTTGTTTGAAGTAACTTTGATCTTAAATGGCTAAACTTTGAAATATTTTAAGTGCAACCATGCAGAATTAATTTTGGCAAGCACGCCAAAACTTAGATAAAAGATTCATCCAGTACTTACAGTACAGGGGTGCAAACCAACCCATTAGAAAAGCTTGCGAAGAATTTCGACATGCTGGGGAAATTAATTGAGTGAATAATGTCTTGATTTGGGAAGAAATATTTATTCTTTATATAGGTTTTTATATTTCCCCGCTCCCTTTGAGTTGAAAAATGTAATAAAACATGCAGCTTATTAGACTTTAAAAGTGAAATCGACGGCGTTCTCTGGCCGCCATCTTGTCTTATTGCATTTTCTCCCATTTCACCAACTCTGTGTCGATATCAGTAACCATTTGACACTGGTGCCATACATTCTACTTCCTGTTCCATACTAAAACTATTTTCGCCCGTATTTAGACTACATTGTAGTTCACCCCTGTACTGTCAGTATGGGGTGAATCTTTTATCTAGCCAAAACTGTGACACCATAGACTTCTGCAGTAGCAGGTTCTATTCAATGGCCTCAGTATTCCATTCAATGTGGTACCAAATGTTTAATAAGTGCACCAGTATCTAAGTTAGATACGTACAATCAAATCTAAATAATAGTTTTGGTTTTGAAAAGTTGATATTTTCATCGGATTATGCAGCTTTCCGGTCGCTTCTGTATGACACACCACCATGGCTGAGTGGTAGAAAATAGTGGTTGACGCCGCAGAGTAATCACTATGCACTGCGCAGGACCAGTGTAACTATCTGGCAATTCAGCAGTTCCTTTAGCTTCCACCCTCCCATTCCACATCCACCCACGCCCTCACCTTCCTACACTAACCCACACCCATCCACGCCCACCCATTCACACCCATGCACACCCGCCCACACCCGCCCACACCAACCCACACGCACTACGCCCAACCTTCAGTATCCCATTCAACTCACACTCACTCAACTGCCTCTCCCTAGTCCAATCAGCAAAACCCACTCAACGCGTCAAAATGTGCCAATAACTCCACCATGCCGGACTAGATGGCCGAAGGAGGTGAGCGGTTCATTCCTGTGCGGCGGGCTGTGGGTTTAAATCCCAGCCAAGTTCCTTTGTTGTTGTTTTATGCCGTAGCAACATGTAAGGTCATAGCAGGATGGCTACTGACTTGTGACAGTTCACCCTCATGGTGACTTTATAGTGCGAACACACTGGGAGATCAGGCTGCCAGCACCATGACCCAATGTCTCACAGTATCCTCACACTCTGCTAACCAGTCCTTGTCCTATCCTATTAATGTTGTGCGCCAGGCGAGTTAGCGACAAACAACAATTTTCTAAGTCATTGGTTGACTCGGCTGGGATTCGAATTCTGGACTTTGGTTACAACGAACTGAAATGCATTCAGATAGCTACACTTAATGTGCGAGACATCTATCTGTACTAAGTGCACATAAAAGGTGATGTTTGTTTGCTGTTGCTTTACTTCCTAGCAACATTTAAGGTCATATCAGGACGGGTACCGACTTCTGACAGTGCAAACTCATGGCAACTTTATAGTGCTGCCCCACTGGGAGACCAGGCCACCAGGACCAGGACCTGATATCCCACTCTGTCAGATTATCCTGACACTCAACCAACCAGTCCTTGCCCTATCCTAATAATGCAGAGTCCTGGCTAGGAAGCGACAAGTATCAATTTTTAAGTCATCGGTTTGACTCGACCAGGGTTCGAACCCACAAACTCATGGGTTCGGATCGCCAGGTCTCCCAAAACAGGAGATGGACGCTCAACTCATTCGACCATCCCGTCTGGTTGCATAAAAGGTGATCCCTTGGAGTTCATTTGCAGAAGACAATGACCTGACCGAAAAGGCGCTGACTCTAGTCATAGTACTCATGAGAACAGTTCTTTCTCTTCTTACTCTTGTATCGAACGCGGGGGCCGAATCGGTAGGGCGCAGGCCTCCCGTGCGAAAGGTCGGGAGTTCAATTCCCGGTCGAGTCAAACCAATGACTTTCAAAATTAATACTTATCGCTTCCTAGCCAGGCGCTCGGCATTATTAGGAGAGTGCAAGGACTGGTTGGCTCAATGTCAGGAAAATTTGACCGAATAGGATATCAGGTCCTGGTTCTGGTGGCCAGGTCTCCCAGTGGGGCACCATTATAAAGTCACCATGAGTGCGGACTGTGATAAGACGGTACCTGTCTTGATATGACTTTAAATGATGCTCCAACAACCAAGCAATCTTTTTATTCTTTGTGTGTTTATAAACGCACTTCACTCACCACAAGAGCAATGGTGATCAATACTTCCATTTCACTCGTAATGTTGCTCGATCTTACAGCATGGCTCGGCTCATAAAAACCAAAGTACTGTGTGGCTTTATTATTACAAACACTCATTTGCTTCATTGAGTGATGGTGAGACCTTGAATTGGTCAGCGGGCGGAGCATTGCACCAAAGGAGCTGTGATTAATAATGGATGTATAACATAGCCCGCTTAAAGGCTCTATGCTATAGGACATAGGCCCTTCTCTGTGATAAACAATATATTTGTAGCTTTCCTTTATTTATACATATTATTTATTCATTGAATAAGTTCTTTTGCATTAAATTGTTAACAGGTAATATTATACAGTAAGACCTCTTTAAATCGACTGACCATGGGACCGACTTTAATAGGTCCATTTAGGGAGGTGATCGGTTATGGGTGTTTTGGGTCGTTACAGTCGTATTTTGTAGGGGAGATCGTTTGGGACACATATAAAGCGATCGATATAGGGGAGTGGTCGATCTGTGGAGGTGGTCGGTTATATATCCTAGGTATAATTCAAATATATCCTAGGTATAAATAAAATAACTATCTGCCTTTCAGTCGTCCATGTTGTCTGCGTTCATATACATATATATAAATACACATTTGCATTGCTAACATTATGTAAAATATTCCGATAAAACACAAATGTTCTATTATGGTAAAAGGTATATAGGGCCAGGTGCATAATTGTATTTGTATAGTTGCTGGTGATACTTTACTCATGGTCAATAGTCATTGTGTGTTAGTCAGATAGTGTGAAAGAGGCACTAGGAGATAGTGTGTAAGGGGCACTTGGAGCTCTGCTCACTACCCCCTCCCCCCTCTATTAGTCACGGATCACCACACACTCAGCTCAGGGCAGGTGGTGGCCAAGCAGCCACCCCACATGGTGGTGGTGGGCAGATCAGTGTAGTCATGGGAACCCAAGAATGCTTGATGTTCATTGGTGAAGCTTGAGATGTTTGATTCTCATTGGAGAATAAGGTCAGGTGGTGTGCCATACCAGATCCATGTACCACTATAAATAATAAACCTGAGGGTTTGGCTCTCTCTCTACTTTCACTCTTTATACTCCTCCTTTCTCTTCTTGCCTGTATTGATTTCATTATAGCCTGCCTACACAACCACATATTCCAGCCGTGGACTTTATAATTAGTTAGATTCCTTGGTTGGTTGTTGGAGTTTTACATCCTGGCAAAATCTGAGGTCATATCGGGATGGGCACCGACTTGTGAAAGCGCACAGTCATGGCGATTTTATAGTGCTGCCCCACTGGGAAATCAGGCTGCCAGCACCATGACTTATTATCCCACTCAGTGACATTATCCTGACACTGAGCCAACCAGTCCTTTCCCTATCCGATTAATGTGTTGGTGGTTTGTGGTTTGTTCTAATTGCGCCCACAGTGTGAAGTCTAGAAAATAGAAGTTGGTGTGCTGCATTGAACCAACCAGCACCAATGTGCCCTGCATTAAGTTGAAGTGACAGCTACAAATGATAGAAACGCGTTTTACCATTCCTTTATTGATTTCCCAAGTAGGACATTCAAAAGACCGCTAACTTGATTATGCTTTGAAGCATAGTGAAAATTCACAATCCTCTAAGCGGCACAGGTTACTTTTTTCTTTTAAGCGAAAAGAATGCAAAGTTAATTTTGGCATACACATCAAAATCCTGACACCCCCCACAGGCGTCAGGTATAAATTTCAAGGAAATTGACTTCACATTCCCCTTTTTGCAGAAATAAGTGGTTAAGAAGCTCACCAGTATCTGAGTTGACTAGATCAAATGGAGATAAGTGTTTTGGTTTTGATTAGTTGATCTGTTTGTTTGTTTATTTATTTATTTATTTATTTGTTGTAGTTTTACATCCTGACAACATACGGATACTGACTTTGTATTGTGACAGTGCGCACTCATGGCAACTTTATAGTACTGCCCCACTGGGAGACCAGGCTGCTGGCACCATTACCTGCGATATCCCATTCAGTCACATTATCCTGATACTGAGCTAACCAGTTCCTTAACCTATTCTAAGAAAGCGAGTGCCAGTCTAAGAAGCGACAAGTATCAATATTATATGTCATTCATTTTACTTGACTGGGAATCGAACTCCCGACCACCTTCCGCACAGGAAGCCTGCGCGTCTACCGATTCAGCCACCGCGTCCGGTGATAAATACAAAGATGCCAACTGCTCCGATTTTCTAGGAAGACTTCCGATTTTGGCTACTCTTTTCCGATATTACAATTCCATGTGACAATCTTCCGATTTGGAATCTCTGTGAATACTTGATCCTTTCATCGGCGTATTCATCTTTAAGCTCGGGGGTCCCTATGCCTGCTTTCTGGAAGGCACCTCACCCATGCTTTGAGTTGCTCATAACGACTTCATATAGAATGGCCTTAATCACTGCGGCTGACAACGTAATTAAGATTCAAATCGGGCCCATCGATCTAATAACTCACTGACCTCGCCATTTGTGAAGGTACCTCGAGGAATGAGATGCACAGAGCTATAATTATTTGTAATAACACAAGAATACTGCTTCTAGAGAACCCATGCATTACAAAACATATTGAATGTCATATGTAGTTCTCATTCTCTAACTCCCAAAGTAGTTATGGTCTGGTGGTTGGTTTTGGGGGGTTTTACGTCCTGGCAACATCTTAGGTACTGACTTGTGACAGTGCAAACTCATGGCGACTTTATAGTTCTGCCCCACAGGGAGACCAGCCCATCAGTACCATGACATGATATATCACTCAGTCACATTATCCTGACACTGAACCGACCAGTCCTTGCCCTATCCTAATAATGCGGAGCACCTGGCTAGGAAGTGGCAAATATACACTTTTAAGTCATTGCTTTGACTCGACCAGGGTTCGAACCCACGATCTACCAATGCAGTATGCAGACGCTCGACTCATTCGGCCATCCCATCTGGTCCCTTGGATTTAGACATGGTTATCATCCACTATGCGCAGGATGAGGGACCCTTTTTTTCTATATAAATACTAGCCTTGCTTCACAGGAAAGTTCAATGAATATTCTGGTGAGAATATTATTGCGATATACCGGCTCAGTCTCTGTCTCGAACGACCAAACAATGGCGTTAGGCGTCCCTCCAGCTCGGCTCTTGTTGGCTGGTGAAGTTTCGACCGTGAAATTCGAGGGTAAAATTCGACCTCACCAATGTGAACATCATTACGGCAGTTAAATCAATGCCATCCCTAATTTTACCAACAGTTCGCCGAACTAGGCACATTGTCTCTTTCTAGCCAAACTAGTTGATCACTTCCACTATTCGAAGACTCGCAATTTTCTCAGAATAAATTCAACTAAAATAGCCACTCACATGAACATTATTTATGCAGTAGTGTGGATACGGCATATTTATAGTATTGTCGTGGGGGGGGGGGGGGTAATGAAAATGGGAAATATTGCGCCTAGAGCGGGACTCGAACCCACATCTCTTTGCATTCCGGGCCAGTGTGCTAACCATTACACCACCTACTAGACTCCCTGATATCACCACACTACCCATGCCGACCTGTCTATGCGGCTCCTTGCCTGAGAGGTCAGTGCAGACCACTACAATATTCACAGTATATACTGTAAGAACTGTATGTTGTGTATTTTGTATATACTGTATGTACTACATGTAATGTAGGCTTGTTATACTGTATGTACTGGGAATAATGTGCATGAGTATACTTAGTCAATAATATATACTTTATATAGTATACACAGTATACATAGTATACATAGTATACATATAATATATAGCATACATAGTATATATAGTATATATAGTATGCATATCGTATATAGAGTCATTATATAGTGTATATTTGGTGTATACACGTAAACAAAAACAAAATTGTAACGACGGCACTCTCCATCTACGTCCATTGCCTTACTCTTACGACTATATCGGCGACTTCCTGTTGTCGCTGTGACTCACAGAGCACGGTGCGGATGAGATCTGCGCCGAGTATTCATTCAGCGCCTCTCCCTGTGTGCATTAGGACTTGCGCACGCGCAGCGCCACTCTCCGCTCACACTCCTCATCTCCGGCAGTATCTACTCCTGGGCGTCGTGAATGGCCAGAGAGCCAAGTGTGTGTGGAGGGGGGGAGGGGGTGAGTGTGCAGGTATGGGTGTGGATAGTTGGGTGTGTTCGCCCTAGCGAACCAACAAGATGCTGGGCTCTTAGCGGTGGCAGGGGGGGGGGGGGGAGGGGAGGAGAGAGGAGGGGGGGGGGGGAGCAGGAGGATGTTCACAAACAGGTGTATGGATAGGCATCCGGCCACAGAGACCACCCTCCGTCCCTTGATCGCGGCATGGCGCCCCCCGGCAGGAATCTACACACACAGGGCGCCCTTTGGCCAAACTACTATGCCCACTTTGGCCATATACGTGTGTATATATATATATATATATATATATATATAGATATATAAGCCCCTTATCGCCTGTAATAAGCTCTGTAGTGCCTCCTCTCCTACCCCCCCCCCCGGATGTCCGGCATGCACAGCTCCACCTCCTGCGCGGGGCTTGACACTCCACTCGCTCGGAAGTCCGCCAACTCATATCGCACTACTTGTCTTCTCCGTTTATACCATACTTGTCTTCTATGTCATAGGTAGAACGGAAGAATTCTTATATATATATATTTGTTGTTTTGCATCCTAGCAACATCGACGTTCATATTAGGACGGGCACTGATTTGTGACAGACAGTGCGCCCTCATGGCAACTTTATAGTACTGCCCCACTGGGAGAGAAGACCACCGGCACCATGACCTGATATCACAGTCACATTGTCCTGATACTATGCTAACCAGGGGCCATATGCAGGAGTCAGTGTTAGCGGGGTTTGGTGTTAGAACCTGTTACCGTTTAGCTTTCACCGACGTCGGGAACTGTGTCAAGTCGTATGCAGGAGCGCGTAACACTTTCATTTTAGCTAAACCTGAATTTATTTATAGATTTGGGAAATCCCTGTGCGTCTGTACCCATATATCTATTGAATGCGATCATATTTCACAGAATTAGATACGCAATAAGTGAAATTTGATCAATTTAACCCTAAATTCGAACCGTTATTAAGGCTACCGCCGCATTGCCGGCGATATTAATATTGTCGAATCGACGAATGTAAAGTAAACAAATCGCCGCCGTCGCGACCGCCGCGTCGACGTCGACATCCATACTGGCCGACGTCTACGCATTGGTGGCAATGTATTAGCAATTTGTTTACTTTATGGTCGTCGATTCGAAAATATAAATATTAATATCGCCGCCATTACGGAAGCAGCGTTAATATTGCTTCGAATTTAGGGTTAATTTCCTCAAAGGTCACTTATTACGTATTTAATTCTGTTAAATATGATAGCATTTAATAGATTTAAGCCTAATTTGGCGACAAGCTTTGGCTAACACGGCCCGTAAACGTCATATGAAACGGGGTTAGTATCGCGGACCTTAAACGCGTGGTGTTAGGCCTAACACTGCTCCATGCATACCAACTTTTCGGCGCTAAACCAGAAATCCCATCTAAATGCGTTTTGGCTCGCTAACACTGACTCCTGCATATGGCCCCAGTTCTTGTCCTATCCTACTAATGCCAAGCACCAGGCTAGGTAGCGACAATTATCAATTTTATAAGTCATCAGTTTGACTTAGCTGGGATTCAAACTCCCAACCTTCAGCACGGGAAGCCTGCGCTATGCCGATTAGGCTACCGCGTCCGATATATATATATATATATATATATATATATATATATATATATATATATATATAATCTCTCTATCTCTCTCTCTATATAATATATATTAATATATATTATTCCTATCCACCCACCTTATCCACCCCCCCCCCCCCCCCACGCACCTCTTCCCCCTGGCGCCTTGTTTATTCATATCTCCCTCCTCCAGGGTGGAAGTGGCGACTACTCGCCTTTGAGACACTGCCACAGATAGCCTTCATCTGCCGCGACGCGTTAGCACCGGCCGCAGTAGCCTGATACTGCCGGCCGGGCCTTGCCGGCAGGCCCCGCCGGTGTGTCCGCCAGATAGCGCTGGGGGCCGATAAACACGCCGCCTGGGCCCCGGCAAGTTGATTCGGCTAAATTGAATGCCTCCACCGGGGAGGAGACCGGGCGCGTTTCCGTCGCAGGTTTCAGTCGCGTCCCTGTGATTAATGGCTGTCCGGGTTCGATGTGGTAGAGGAACACAACGCTGCTTGGCCAAGGCAGGGTGTGGTGGGGGGTGGGGGGTGGGGGGTGGGGGGGGAGGAGCTGCGGGTGGGGGCCGACGGGTGGGACCAGCTGGTGGGGCCGACGGGTGGGATCGGCAGGTGGGACCGACGGGTGGGACCCGCGGGTGGGACGAGGAAGGGACCGACCAGGGTGAAGTGGGTGGAGTTGTTAAGGCCCTGTCACATTACGGTGTATGGCGGGAGTGTATTGAAAACCTACGTAAGTCCTGCGCGTGCCGACCTATCATGACCTTTGGTGACCTCTAGGGTGCTTTTGAGCATATGTTGAACCTATGAGGAGCATACGAGGAGCGTATGAGGAGCATATGGGAGCGTACTGTGACATTTTTTGACGGTTTTGATTGGCATGTGGAGCGTATGAGGAGCGTATGAGGAGCATATGAGGAGCATATGCGAAGCGTATGCGAGACCTATGTTATCTCTCCTCGGTCCGCCACCTGGTGGCTCCTGGGTATATAGTGCATTGCCTTTATATACGGAGACCATAGGTCGGGCATACGCTGCCATACGCTACTCATACGCTTTGCATACACTACGAATACGCTCCCATACGCAACTCGTAGGTTCTGCGTATGCTGCACATGCCCGAGATACGCCCGAGATACACCCGTGATGCAAATTGAGCATATGAGTAGCATATGCCGGCATACCCCTAGCATACACCGGCATACCCCCAGCATATGAGGAGCATATGCCGGTGTATGAGAAGCGTATGAGTAGTGTATGAACCAGACGCCACCATAGGTCGAGATTTTTTTAGCATGCACAAAAGAATTTGGACAGACGGACGGGAGAAAGCGTACGGCGGCGCATGCGGAGCATATGCATAACGCACGCATAGCATATGCGTAGTGTATGGCGGCGTATGTCGGTGTATGCCAACATATATGACGTAACACGCCTACGCCGCCATACACTCCCCCAAAAAACAGCCCCTTTAGTTTCTTCAGCTCATGGATTGGTTGGCTTTTTTAGCTTTATGTCCTGGCAACATCTAAGGTCATATTAGGACGGGTAGCGACTTGTGACAATGCATACTCACGGTGACTTTATGGTGCCGCCTCCACTGAGGGACCAGGCCGCCAGCCCCATGACCCAATATCAGCAACATTATCCTGGCACTGAGCCAACCATTCCTTGCCCTATCCTAATAATGCCAAGCGCATGGCTAGGAAGCGATAAGTATCAATTTTGTAAGTCGTTGGTTTGGTTTGACCGGAAAGGGAACTCCCGACCTTCCACCCGGGAGTACTGCGCTCTACCGATTCGGCTGCTGCGTCCTGTAAGAGGCTCAATTACCTCGGTCGCTGCATAGTCCGATAAAAGCATCAAATTTTCAAAAAGTCAAATGCTTATCTAGATTTGAACCTATGTATGCAATTTAGATATGGGTGCACTTATTAAATAGTTGTTGCTGCATAGCAGGGCATACTATGTCAATTTAATAGAACCTGTCACTGCTGAAACCTATGGGGGTCAGAGTTTTGACAAGCATGCCGACATTAATTTGGCATATTTTACACTTCAAATATCTCCTACATTAGTCATTAGTCATTTGAAATCAAAATCAGCTCAAATTAAACTCAGGTAGAATATATTTGAATACATTAGATAGGTTGTTGTAATCTATGTTACTTTAGTTTTGAAGTAAATTTAATTTTGAATGCCTAATTTTAAAGATATTTCAAGTCCAAACATATCAAATTAATTTTGGCCAGCACATCAGAATTCTGACACCATTCGCTTCAGCAGTAAGGGGTTGTATTAAATTGATTCTATTAAATTGACTCCTAAGAGTCACGTACATGTTTCTTTGCTACATAGAAGCAAATTCTATATGGTAAGACATGCTTACTAAGTGCATCAGTATCTAAATTAGATGCATAAAATCAAATCTAGATAATTGTTTTGGTTCTGAAAATTGATACTTTCATCGGTTTATGCAGCTTTATTCCAGTCCATTCCGGGGTGGGGGTGAGGGTTGGGGGCAAGGGATGGGAGGGGAGGGGAGGGGAGAGAGCCGCCGCCTGTTCGGGCGGAAGTGGCGTCACACAACACGGCGACCAATCACAGCCCACTACGCCTCGGACCAAGAGGCAGGCAGGCACAGGTGGGTCGGCGCTACTGGCTTCGTGCCGTCTTTGCTCCGGGGTTGTCTGAGGCCGGAGAGGCAAGCCTGGGGAGTTAGTTGATAGACGCGCCGATATCACGTGGCCATCCTAGACGGTCCCGAACAGCTCGCCAATCCAATCCGAACCTCCCCGAGGGGCCGGGTTAGACGACAAGGAGCACAGGCCCGGCAGAGTGGCGCAATCCCACCGACCCCCACCCGGCAAACCCCGACCCAGCCCACCCCCTCACACACACCACCAGCAACACAACACACCCGCCTAACCACGCCCACAACACACCCGCCACAACACCATCAACAATGAGCATGTACTCGTCACCGCCACCAACCAAAACACACCTCCACAACCACCACACACCCCCTCCACTACCACACACCACCCACCATCACAACACATTCTCCACCGCCACCCACTACCACCCCGTCGTGCTGAACCACCACCCACT
This sequence comes from Branchipolynoe longqiensis, assembly GCA_030323885.1. Lineage (NCBI taxonomy): Eukaryota > Metazoa > Annelida > Polychaeta > Phyllodocida > Polynoidae > Branchipolynoe > Branchipolynoe longqiensis. The sequence continues at coordinate 29,580,117 of CM059191.1, forward strand.
AGTACACATAAATACACACCCTCCCTCACCAGCACCACCAGCACATACCTCCTCTATCCACCACCACCTCCCACACCATCACCTCCCACACCATCACCCCCCCCCCCACACACACATACCTCCCTCCATTACCATTACCACCGCACAGAGACACACACCATTCCCCAGCTCCCCTCTCCCCTCTCCGTTCTTCCATCTCCCCTATCCCTTCTCCCCTCTCCCGTCTCTCCTCTCCCGTCTCTCGTTTCCCCTCTCCCCCTTCCCCTCTTCTTGTCTCCCCCACTCCTTACCCCTCCCCCGTCTCCCATCTCCCCCCACTTCTTACCCCTCTCCCATCACCGCTCTCGCCCCTCTCACCCTCTCCCATCACTCCTCTCCTGTCCCCTTACTCCTCACCCCTCTCCCATCACCCGTGTCCCTCGCCCCTCTCCCCTCTCCCCTCTCCCCTCTCGACTCTCCCCTCCTCTCCCCTCTCCTGTCTCCCCCACTCCTACACCTCCCCCGTCTCCCGTCTCCCCCACTCCTTACCCCTCTCCCATCGCCCCTCTCCCCCTCTCCCCTCACCCCTCTCCTCTGGCCCCTCACTCCTCTCCTCTGTCCCTCACTCCTCACCCCTCTCCCATCACCCGTGTCCCTCGTCCCTCCCTCCTCCCCCCTCTCCCCTCTCCCCTCTCCCATCTCCCCACTCCCCTATCCCATCTCCCATACCCCTTATCCCCTGTCCCATATCCCCTCATCCTGCTTCCTTGACATTATATTTAACATTAATCGGTAATTGTAAAACATACCGGAAATCCGCGAAATCGCCGAGATCTTTCATCCCTGAATTAAATAAATAAAAATACATCCTCGAGTTGTGCAACTTTCGCCTTTCCTTTCGAGAGGCCAAATCTGGAGGTGAAACTGATGACGTCAGCAGGTTGCAGGGGAGAGTGGTGTTCTCTGTGGTGGAGTGATTAGAGTGTCTGACATTTTTCTAGGTCGGACTCCTAATCTGAAGGTCAGTGGTTCGATTCCCTGTGTCCCCACCTCTGCCAATTTGGATTTCCACCACTGTGTATAACTTACAGCGTCATCAAAGGCCCAGTTGCTCTCACACCATGTCTATGTGGTGTGGGAGGTTAAAAATCCCTTGGGTCGGTAAAAGTATAGGCTCGGGCTTTCTATCGACAAACTGTCTAATGGTAAAAACAAGCCTATTCAGGCTTATCCATGATTGGCAGTATAAATCTTCAAAAGAAAATCTTCAAGAGAAAGAGAGCAGTGGCCTGCTGCGTGTCGGAGACCTTCTGAAGGTCAACTTCCCTATTTCTATAGAGGCGGTTCTTTTGTAATACTAATATGGCTCTTCCTAGTTAGTCCTGGATGTGGTGGCGTAATCGGTAGAGCTCAGGCTTCCCATGTGGAAGATCTGGAATTCGAATCGCAGTTGAGTCAAGCCGATGACTTACCAAATTCATATTTGTCGCTACCTAGCCTCGTGCTTGGCAATACTAAAATTGGGCAAGAACTTGTTAGTTCATTATCAGTATAATGTGACTGAGTGGGATACCAGGTCATGGTGCTCATGGCATGATCTACCAGTGTGGCAGCACTATTAGTAATACTGAGTATTAGTATTAAGTCACCATAAGTGAGCACTGTCACCAAATGGTGCATTCTAGCAACGTATATAACCATATATGTTGCTAGGACATCATCATCATCATGCTGTAGGTCGCGATGCGATGAATACTGCTTTCATTACTTGACTGCCACTCTCCATTTAGCTCTCTGCTGTGAGAGTTGCGTCCATGAGTCGGTCTTAATGTCTCTCAGCTTCAGGTTTCTCTTGATACATTTCATGAAAGCTGCCTGCAAAAGTGTTGAAGTGCTGCTGGCTTTTGCAAGTTACCATCAGCACTCTCTATGGGAGCAAATAGAGGTTTCACACCAGCAAGAACATGTCAAGACAGGTGCAAACTATTTGTCCTTGCAGTGGCTGGTCGGGAGATGTTGGGAGTTCCATACATCAACATTAATGCTGCCACAGTGACATGGTTTTCTGTTTAGGGTTTGCTCCCTTAGCCTTCGGTTCTGTCAAGAACCTGTACCACAAGGCAGTGGTTTACAACTCCGCAGGGAAAGGGCGTTAAACTCCTGCAATACCTATACCTGCAATACCTGCATACCTGGACATAAAACCCAAACAAACAAAGCAAAACAAATCCTAGTTAGTAGTGTTCGCTCGTCCCCAAAACATGACCAAAGCTGTTCACTGGTGGCCGGATGTCTCAGATTCGTCTCCTGGGATAGGTTTCGCTGGTTCCTGAGAATGGACTGGGCCTGATGTGTTTGCATGACTGAAACAGTGAAAGTGGGACAATCACTGTAGCTCATTTTTAACCAATAAATGGATGAGTGTCCTTGAATATGTGGCCATGTCTAGCTAGTTTTGGCATGGATTGTGGGGTTTTTTTTTTTGTAAATGGGAAATATGAGCCTCGTGTGAGATAGATTGGTAATGGCACGTGTAGCATTCCAGAGTTAGGGTCCCTATAATTACAATGAACCTACTCACGCTTACCTGTGCATGTGCCATAGTTCACATGGGGAGATCAGTGGATCTTCCTAGAATTATAAGCCTCATACACACAATTAAAAATACAGTACTTACAGTACATATATCAACAACAACAAATATGGGCACCCACCCATTCACCCACCCACCCACACCTATTATGTACAAGCCTATAATATGTAAATAGAGTAGGCTAGTCTAGAATTTAGTGTAGGAAAAAATAAAAAGAGGAAGACTCTTACCAAGAAAATCGAATAAAACTAACATAGATCACTAACCACAAACCATAATCTGAAGAAACACAGACCGATAACTGCCCAGCATTGAAAACAAGCTCGATCATCCGAGCTTATATGCTATGGACAGCATAAACATCCCATAAAAAAAAAATAAATATTATATAGGGACAGTTCAACACTATGCAGTACACAACAACTACATACATGCGGTGTTTTTGCCAATATGAAACATTGTGCCCAGATTGAGATCCAGACCCACTTCTCTACTATTCCAGGGCCCGGCGAGTTCAGCATTACTCTATCTAGGTTCCATGATGGAATCAACTTACCTAAATCTATCTGTGTATGTGGTATGTCACACAGGGAGGCCAGTGCCCCTCGTTACAATGTTATTTACTATTGTGTGTTATATATATAAAAGAATCCCTCTGGGCGCCATCCGTACACAACTCTCCGACAGCTGGGGGAGGGGGGCGGGCACTACACCAATGCGTCGATGGAGGAAGTAGTAAAGTATATATGTTCCCCTAGCATTTATACTTGTATAATGCGTTATACATCACCTATGATCATTCAATACACAATATAACTAGCAACATTTGTGTGTGCGATGAGTTTATTTACTCTGTCCATAGCTGATGAGTGTGAAAACGCTTGAAGAGTTCAGGCACAAAACCACGTAAATGCCAATCCAAAAATGGAGATAAACATTGGAATCAAACTCTAATTTTTTTTATATTCCTACTGTTTTGTTCATTGCTCCATAACCATGTGATAATATGAAAAGTGGACTTAGCGGGAATTACGATTATTTTCAAGTAAAAATCTGTTATTTAAACAACAATTTTTGATTGGCATTTACATGGGTTTTTGTCTGAACTCTTCACTTGTTTTCACCACTAGGTAGCACAAGTCCAATTTGATTCAAGTCATGTTGACAAGGACCCCCATATTAGCCATGGTAAAGGAAGCCAGTTGATATACTCCATGTCTGCATTTCCACTTGTGTGTGTGTGAGGAGTGGGGGTGTAACCGGGGGGGGGGGGTGATGGGATCGAAATAATAAAGCAAGATCAGAGCCATGAAAATGCCTGTTCTTCAACTATGCATGTGAATGAAGTGTGATCCTGAGGGAGGAGGGTGGCTGCTGGGTGGAGGCTAGATCATTCTGCGCCAATCAAGCTGCTATCAAAGCAACAGATATCAAAGCAGCAATAAATGTGTCCGAGACGTTCACAGCTCCACCGACACAATCATTAAACATTACAACCCGCGATGCACTGGTACATACGTTCTCCCTTCATCCCCGGCTGACTTTCCGTGCACAATTTATGTCGTCACACAGGAGAGATTATGTGTCAGCCCGATAGATTTTATTGTAGGCATCTGCCGGATAAGTTGCATCTAGTCCTTCTCTATAGTTGTGTTCGTTATTTTCTCCCTGAAAAAAAGTATCCGATGTTACTGCTCATTTTATTTGTTTGTTGTTGTTTTACGTCCTAGCAACATCTAGAGTCATATCAGGATGGGTATCGACTTGTGACAGTGCGCACTCATGGCGACTTTATAGTGCTGCCCCACTGGAAGACCAGGCCGCCAGCACCATGATGTGATATCCCACTCAATCACATTATCCTGACACTGAGCCAACCAGTCCTTGACCTATCCTACTAATGCCGAATGCCAGTCTATGAAGCGACAAGTATCAATTTTTAAGACATTGGTTTGACTCGACCAGGGTTCGAACCCACGATCTACCAACACAGGGGACGGACGCTCTAACTCATTCGGCCATCCGATCTGGTCTGCTCATTTTAAATAGGATGTAGTTCAAATGTTGTTATAGAGCTTGCCTAGATTAGGTCTGTTTGATGGTGCAGCTAGTAGTGAGTGAGAGGGTGGAGGGGGGAGGGGGGAGAGGTTGATGGAGTTGGGGTGGAGTGAGGGTGGAGTGGAGAATGTGAGCGGAGACGGAGAAGTGAGGATGTGAAGGAAAGTGATCGGTTGTCTCTCGTTGTTTTACGTCCTAGCAACATCTAAGGTCATATTAGGGTGTGTACCGACTTGTGACAGTGTGCACTCATGGACACTTTACAGTGCTACCCCACTGGGAGACCAGGGCCGCGTTCAGGCTCCGTCTCGGAGGCGCCTCGGAGGCGCCCGTGACGTCAGGCTAGTCTGAATAACAACAGCCAGTTGGTCGCCTCGAAAATGGCCGCCCCCATAGGAGGCGGCCATTTGCATCGAAATGCTGCGCTCTGATTGGATGAAACCACTGCATGCGGCGGCCATTTTCGAGGCGCTGTTTGTCTCCAACCTGAAAAGGGAGGCGTCGCCGAGACGTCGCCGAGACGGACCCTGAACGCAAATAGGCCAAAAAGCATCGCCGAGACGTCGCCGAGGCGCCTCCAAGACAGACTCTGAACGCGGCCCTGGCTCAGTAGCGAAAAATATCAATTCTATAAGTCATTGATTTGACTCGGCTAGGACGCCCACCACGTTGGCTGTGCGAATTTTACGTCCTGGCAACATCTCAGGTCATATCATGACGGGGACCTTCCGCACAGGAACCATGCGCTCTACCGACTCGGCCACAGCTTCCGATGGAAGGATGGGTGGGTGGGTTGGAAAGGAGGGGTGAGTGGGGAAAGTGAGGGTAGGACTATGATGGAAAGTGGGAGGGTGGGCGGTAGTGAAAATAAATGTGTCACGACTGTGCTGGTTACACCTACCTAGGTGCGAGTGCAGCTCATCTCTTATTTTAGTTGCCCACACATGCGCGGTGAGAGATGCGACACACACCGGCGGACTGGGCCCGGGTACGGCGGTGAGGCGTGCCGGCGAGCTGCATTATACAGTGCACCTAGGTCTCAGATTGTGTTGGCATGACGACTCCGCCTAGCAGGCGTCGACGCCGGGCTTTGATCTGATGCGCGTCGCCGACGTCGGAATCACTGCCAACTATCGCCGTTATTGCTGTGGCAAAGTAGGGAAGTTTGGAAGTTTGTCCGCCGCGTAGATTCCGGGACACCAGAGAGAGGCTTGATGCAGGGTGGTGGGAGGCGTGTGATGGGGAGTGGATAGGGTGGAGCGTGGAGGGGGAGGGGAGGGAAGCAGAAGGGGAGGGGGTGGCGAGAAAGGGGGAGGCGGAAGGACCGGAGAGAAGGGGGAAGGGAACGGTGGAGAATCTGGAGGGGGAGAAGGCAGAGAAGGGGGAATGGGGAGAAGCGGGAGGGGCCAGGGGGGAGGGGAGGCATAGCAAATGAAAGGGTCTTGGAATCAGCTGTAGATCATAGCTGACTGTGTATATGAATGGCAGATACTGGATGTGTGTGGTGTGGAGAGAGCGGGGATGGAGCGAGGGAGGGGGTAGTGGTGGGAGGGTGTGTAGGTGGGTGGGTCGGGGGGGGGGGCTTTCCAGTCTGCCAGTCGTCCATCAGTGTTTGAGTCTCTGGAGGACCGCAGTTGTATGTAAGTCTGTTGATGGATGTTGTGCGGTGGAGAGAAGTGCTGGCGTGGTGTTGGTGTGGTGTGTTGTGTTGTGGTGTGTTGTGGTGTGGTGTGTTGTGGTGTGGTGTGGCGTGGTGTGGCGTGGTATGGTGTGATGTGGTGTCGTGCGGTGGTTCACTCTGCTGAGGCTCTCAAATACTAGGAACACTCGAGTCAGTCAGAGTCACAGTTAGCCATGCAATGACTACATTGTGGGCTATTATCGTCGTAATCACCAGCAGCAGCATCATCATCATCATCATCATCATCATCATCATCATCATCATCATCATCAGCCAATGTTCCTTTCTGTGTTGTGTGTGTGTGTGTGGGGGGGGGGGGGGGGGGGGGGGGGAGGTCGTCGTTAAACATGTGTTGGGCGGACACAGCACTAGCTGCGCAGCAGTAGTTGAGTTGAAATGGATCAAGTGGAGTGAGTAGTAGCTGCAATGTGCCAATTGGAGTGGGTAGTAGTCGAAATGTGCCAACTGGAGTGAGTAGTAGTTGAAATGGTTCAACTGGAGTGAGTAGTAGTTGAAATGGGTCAACTTGAGTGAGTAGTAGCTGAAATGAGTCAACTGGAGTGAGTAGTAGTTGAAATGGGTCAACTGGAGTGAGTAATATCCGACATGTGTCAATTGGAGTGAGTAGCAGTTGTAATACGTCAGCTGGAGTGAGTATTACCTGACATGTGTCAATTGGAGTGAGTATCCGTTGAAATGGGTCAAGTGGCGTGAGTAGTAGTTGAAATGGGTCAAGTGGCGTGAGTAGTAGTTGAAATGGGTCAAGTGGCGTGAGTAGTAGTTGAAATGGGTCAAGTGGCGTGAGTAGTAGTTGAAATGGGTCAAGTGGCGTGAGTAGTAGTTGAAATGGGTCAAGTGGCGTGAGTAGTAGTTGAAATGGGTCAACTAGAGCGAGTACTAGTTGAAATCGGTCAACTGGAGTGAGTAGTAGCTGCAATGTGCCAATAGGAGTGAATCGTAGTCGAAATGTGCCAATTGGAGTGAGTAGTACCACTAATAGTTGAAATATGTCAACTGGAGTGAGTAGTAGCTTACATATGTCAACTGATGTGAGTAGTAGTTGAAATGGGTCAACTAGCGTGAGTAGTAGTTGAAATAGGTGAACTGGAGTGAGTAGTACTAACTAGTAGCTGAAATATGTAAATTGGAGTGAGTAGTAGCTGACATATGTTAAATTGAGTGAGTAGGAGCTGAAATGTGTCAATTGGAGTGAGTAGTAGTAGTTGAAATGTGTCAACTGGAGTAAGTCATAGCTGCAATGTGTGGCATGGTGCAGACATGCGTGATTTGGAGTGCGCGTGAGGTGAGGTGAGTTAGTGTTGAAAGGTGTGAGTTGGCGTTGGAAGGTGTGAGTTGGCATTGGAAGGTGTGAGTTGGCGTTGGAAGGTGTGAGTTGGTGTTGGAAGGTGTGAGTTGACGTTGGAAGGTGTGAGTTGGCATTGGAAGGTGTGAGTTGGCGTTGGAAGGTGTGAGTTGGTGTTGGAAGGTGTGAGTTGGCGTTGGAAGGTGTGAGTTGGCATTGGAAGGTGTGAGTTGGCGTTGGAAGGTGTGAGTTGGTGTTGGAAGATGTGAGTTGCTCCACCTGGGGTTAGATTGCCACATGGCAGGAGGAGGCGGTGACAATGGAAGCTCGAGAACCCCATCATTACCTGTCAATCATTAACCAGGACGCTCTGCATGATGCCGTGGTGGCTGGGCTGCATCTCTAATGGGGTAATAACATGCCTGCGTACCGCACTCTGCCGCCCACACCACTCACCCCATCTACCCCCATTCTGCCCCCATTTAAACCCCATTGAACTCCCACTCTGCCCCCATTCTACCCCAATTCCACCCCATTCTGCCATCATTCTACCCCCATTCTCCCCTCATTCTACTCCCATTCTGCCCCCATTCTACCCCAGTCTCCCCTCATTCTACCCCCATTCTGCCCCCATCCTACCCCATTCTGCCCCATTCTACCCCCATTCTACACCCATGCTGCCCCCATTCTACTCCCATTCTGCCCCCATTCTACCCCATTCTCCCCTCATTCTACCCCCATTCTGCCCCATCCTACCCCATTCTGCCCCATTCTACCCCCATTCCTTCCCCATTCTGTAGCCATTCTGCCCCCATTCTGCCCCCATTCTGCCCCCATTCTACCCCCACTCTGCCCCCATTCTACCCCGTTCTGCCCCCATTCTACCCCCATTCTGTCCGGATTCTACCCCCACCCCATTTCCTCCGATTCTCCCCGGACACGGTGACCGAATCAGTAAGAGCACAGGCTTCCCGTGTGGAAGGTCAGGAGTTTGAACCACAGCTGAATCAAACCAATGACTTACAAAAGTTATACTTGTCACTACCTAGTGTGGCGCATAGTATTACTAGGATAGGGTAAGGTTGGGTTAGCTCAATATCAGGATAATGTGACTGAGTGGGAAATTGGGTCATGGTGCTGGCAGTCAATGGGGCAGCACTATAAATTCGACATGAGTCCGCACTGTCACAAGATGGTACCCATCTGGTTATGATGTTAGCTGTTGCTAGGATATAAAATCCAAACAAACACCCCAACAGCCCAACAATCACACTTGTCTGACCGTCACACCCACACAATCAACTCCCACGTATTGGGTGTTAATTCAAACACATTTACACTCCTTACAACACCCACAACTACATCCAGATCCACACCCAACCCACAAATGTAACCCACATTCTATCCAACCCCGAACAGCTACCTCGCCTACTGTATACTACTACCCCACTACCGTACATACTGGTAGCACACTCTTGAGCCATTTACTTATTCCAGCCTGAGAATCCTACTGTCGTGATATGTGCTAATTCCGGGAGTCTATTCGAGGGCATGTCTTCCTTCCACCCACCATCCAATCCTCGGACAAATACCCCTGACTGGCACCCAGCCGGGTCCGGGCCGCCCCCACCCAGCCCGTCCCCATCCCACCCCCGACTCACCCCCGTCCTATCCCCGGCCCATCTCCGGCTCACCCCTGGCTCACCCCCGGCTCACCCCCGGCTCACCCCAGGCTCACCCCAGGCTCACCCCCGGCTCACCCCAGGCTCACCCCCGGCTTACCCCCGACTCACCCCCGGCCCATCTCCGGCTCACCCCCGGCTCACCCCCGGCTCACCCCCACCCCACCCCGGTTGAGGGGGTATGTCGTGAAGGAGACCCACCTTCACCGTACTGATTGCCTCGCCTGCAGACCTCACGCTAATAAAACCAGCAGCAGGCAGGCAGTCATTGCAAACTTGCTATCCGGACCGCACTCTGTCCACACCTCTCTCTATCTCCTCTCCACCGGTCTTGCTCCTCCTTGATATGTCTGAAAAGAGTTCCAGGAGGTGGGGCCCGCCGGCATTTCACTTTCTACTCTTACTCTGTCCATGCCTATGGCTCGCTGGTTGGTCGCCATAGAGCAAATAGACACGGTCCTTTGACTCAACTCTCCTCATTTCTCTTTCCTGAGTTGGCATTGGAAGGTGTGAGTTGGCATTGGAGGGTGTGAGTTGTCGTTGGAAGGTGTGAGTTTTTTTTTCTCCCAGGCATTCTCCTCCCTCTGACTAGGGGAGTTGTGTGCTTGGGTGGGGCCCTGTACCTTTATGTTTTCTCTCGCTTTGTTCTCGTTGCTGGAACCACTGCAGCACCCATCTTCACCTGCCCTTCCTCGAAACCCTTGCTGCTGTCGACTGGATACAAGTGCCAACTACCGCTCAACTACCGCCGGACCGAAGAGATTCGGGGCCGCCTGAACGCTTCACCATTACAACATTGTAAAGATGTCCCCAGATCCTACAACACTCCTTACTGAAGTTTAATCTTCAACCAAAGATTGGGCCGATTTATCAGAGCCTCTCTATTAATGTTGCAGTTCTGCACCCAGTAACCATTGTAAGGTTACAAACCACCCCCAAAGTCAAGCAGTCATTGTCCACCCAGTGTGGTATTGTGCACCCTCTCCACCCCCTCCACCTTCACCACCTCAACCTTCTCCTACTACACCACCTCCTCCACGTCCTCCTCCACCACTTCAGCCACCACATACACATCCACCACCACCTCCACCCACACCTCCCCTCGCCCGCTCCCCCACCACCTCCATATACCTCAGGCCGTCAATGGTTTTCCTGTATTCCACCTCACGTCTGATCTTGGCTCAGTTCATATCAAACGCGCGTATACACGCCTGTACACACACACGAACACACACTTCACCACACACACGTCAACACACACACGAACACACAGACATAATCCATCCTCTGCACAAATTGCACACCTGAGTTCATCCCTGATCCGACCCACCCCTCCACACACCCACACACCCACACAATTTGCCCCATCTGCATCCCCCCACATACCTCCTCCCATTCCTCCCCTCCACCTACAAATACTTCGGTCCAATCAGCCCCACCTGCATCCCCACACACACCTCCCTTTCCTCCGCCTCCCCTCCACACACACACCGGTCCATTCTGCCTTACTTGCACACACACCCACGCACACCTCCTATCCCCGTTCCCTTCCACCCACACCCACCCACGCAGCGGCCCAATCTGCCCCACCTGCAACCCACACACACACCTCTCATTCCTCCCCCTTCCACACACACACACACACTTCGGTCCAATCTCTCCCACCAGGATCCCGGACATACCCACTGCATTTTTCACCGGGCTTGACCCTTTACTGCTGCCCGGTATTGCCTGCCCTGACTGCGGTCTCCCCCCGTCCCCTTCTCTCCCCTCTCAATCCCCGTGGCGTGCCCCGTGTCACCCGACTGGTCTTTTAATTGGCATCACTGCTTAATTTTTAAACACCGACAACAGGCGTTTTAAGCACCAGCCACCGCGGCGCCAATCCCCCAGCCCTAATTTGATCCCCAATCCAGTCCAATCGTATTTCCCGCCACTTCTTTTTATCTGTTGGTTGTGTTTTGCGGATTCCACCATTTCGTTCAGCTTTTTTTTTGTTTGGTTTGCCAGGTTTTTTTTAATATTGGTATTGTCGTTTTGTGTGTGTGTGGGGGGGGGGAGGCTGTTTTTTTGATTTCCTCTTGCTTCTCACTGTCAGATCCCCACTTACTGCAATTCACTTTACTAGCTCCGCAGGTATCGGTCTTCTTGCCTTTTAATTCGGTTTTTTAGTCAGTTGTCTTTTGGAGGGGTGGGGGGTATACTCTCTGGAGGCAGGGGGGTAATCTCTGAGTGTTCTTTGTATTTTTTTTCACTCTTCCTTTTGCCTGTGCTGTGCGCATCACTGGTGAGCATCTCCGGCTCATGCCACCGCGCATGTGCATTCCCACGTGATTTCCATGCTGCACCCCTCCCCCCTCCTCCCGCCCTACCCCATACTCCCCCCACCCTTCCCCAGCCCCTCACCGTCCCCCATCACCCCCCCCCCCTCCCCACCCCCCGACTCCCCCACCCCAACCTTCCCCGGCCCCTCACCGTCCCCCATCACCCCCTCCCCCCACCGACTCCCCCCACCGACTCCCCCCACCGACTCCCTCCCCCAACACCCCGTCACGCGCTACCCAATTACTTCCCACACCTTAATCATGCGCACCTCCTGTACCACACTCAGACCCATCTGTCGCCCTTTTAAGGTTGCTTGTGTGGCCATTCTTTCTCACGCTATTATTTTTTTTAATTCTCCTTCTATTTTAAATATTTGTTAAAAAAACACCGATGAAAGGAGACGCGGGAGAGACGAGAAAGAGGGAGAAAACTCCACTTCTCCGCCCCCCCGTGAGCTGACACAATGATGGCAACCCGACTCGCCACACTCAGGCTTCAACTTTCAAGTGAAGCGTATTAACTGGGACTTGTTCTCGCATGTCACGTGATTACCGTATCTGCTCCGGGGCCTTGACTTCTGGCCGCGTCGGTTCCATCCCCAGGATCCCGCCACCCCAAGCCCCGCTCCCGCCTCCCGCCTCCCGCCTCCCGCCTCCCGCCTCCCGCCTCCCGCCTCCCGCCTCCCGCCTCCCGCCTCCCGCCTCCCGTCCCACAACCCCCGCCCAAACCTCTCGTCACTGGGGCCGATGTTGATGTGCAGTTAAGTCACCAGGGGGCGCGATCTAACCATCTGACGAGAGTCGGCCAACGCTTCCCGCAGGGGAACAAGTTGATTTGAAATCACTAGGTTCTGTAGAGATTTAAAAAAAAATTTTAAAGCAAACAAAAAAAACGCGGTTGTACTTGTAGTGGTTGGAGTTGGTGGATAAACATTAGGCAACTGTTACCTATGAAATCAGAAGGACCGCCTTGTAAAAGGTGCGTCTTGGTCGAGAGGGAGCTTTAAATTTAATATATTTGATGTGAACTGTATGCATAATATGCACAATATGCACAATATACACAATATACACAAAATACACAATATAGTATATACACAATATCACAATATACACTATATACACTATACACACACAAAAACTACATACACTATATCCACTATATACAAAGTATACACGTCGCAATATACATAGTATACACAATATACATAACTATATTAACATACATGTTTGTTTGTTGGACTATTGCGTCTCGGCAAAATCTAATGTAATTTCAGGACGAGAAAATATACATATGGATGTTATGTATATTACATATTATACATAATATATAATATACACCATGTGCACAATGTACACAGTGTACATACCATACTAAGTGACCAGTATCCAAGTTAGATATATGGAATAAAATCTACATAATTACTTTGGTGTTGATAATGTGATCGTTTCATCGGGCTGTTAAATACTGTTAAAGACTGTTAATGACTGTTAAAGACTGTTAAAGACTGTTGAAGACAGTTACAGACTATTAAACTGACATGTAAAGTATGTTAAAGCTTGTTAAAGATGCTACAATGAATGAACAACCGTGTACTCTCCAGAAGAACGATAACAAAATAAGGGTGGAGGCAGGAGCAGGGCAGGGCGGAGGAGGGAGGGAGGGCCTGCCGGGGTCGGGGGGGGGGTGCACTCGTGTCTGGGGATAAGTGGTGGAGATTATAGTTGGTACAGTAAGTAGACCTGACGTGGAACATAGGGGAGGTGGTGCATCTTCCCCCTGGGTACTGTGATCAACCCCCCCCCCCCCCCCGCACCACCACCACCACCACCAGCCCAAGCACCACCACGGTTCGGGAGGAGGAAGAATGACGGGTGCACAGTTTGTTGTTTGCTTGTTTGTTGTTGTACATCCTATCAAAATATACGGTCATATTAGGATGGCAAGCGACTTGTGTCAGTGCACACCCATGGTGACGTTATAGTGCTGCTCCACTGGGATACCAGGCTGCCAGCACCATGACGCAATATCCCACACTTGCACATTATCCTAATATTGTGCGAACCAGTCATTTTCATATCGTATTAATGCCGAGTGCCAGGCTCGGTAGCAACCAGTACCAATTTGTCATTGGATTGGCTCGGCTGGGATTCGAACTCCGCACAATCCCGCACTGGGCGCCTGCGCTCTACGGGTAGAGTCCGCTGTGTGGATCCGGGAACAGCTGTGTGCATGGCCCGGTGGGTGGATGGCGTCCGGGTGGGGTGGTATGCCGGTGTGTGGTGGGTGATGGAGTTGGTAATGGAGGAGGGTCAAGGATGTGGGGAGTTGCTGAATGCTAGTAGGTGGGGGGGGGGGGGGGGGGGGGGCTGAAGGGCTTGGAACAGAGGCAGTGTGGGAGGGCATGGTGGGCGTGGTGGGCGGGCCGGGTGAGCATGGGCGTGGTTGACGCATGGGCGTGGCAGTGGAAAGGTTGGGCGCGATTTTTAGTGACAGCCGGTGGAGAATAGAGTGTCTGCGTTTGGGTGTGTGTGCTTGTGTGTGGTGATGTTGGTGTGGGATGGAGGAGGGGGGGAGGGGGGAGGGGAAGGGGAGGGGAGGAGGGGAAGGGGGAGGAGGGGAGGGGGTGGTAGTGGGGGGAGGGGTGTATATGCGTGATGCAGTCATGGGGTGGGCGGGTGTGTCGGGCTGCGGTGGCCGGGGGCCGGGGGAGGAGTCGGGGGAAGGGAGCAGGGGCGAGGCCGAGGGCTGGCGGCCAATTGTTTTGTGGCGCGCGGTTGAAGAGGTGAGAGTTAAAGAGGTCAGACATCACAGACTGGAGGCCAGGCCGGTCGTCAGGCGGCCGGGAGTGACTCGTCGAAAACCCCTTTGCCATGCCGCTCCCTACCGGTTTCGGAACCGGCAGTTCTGCGGCCGGGCGGGCCGAGTCACGCCCCGGTGTGACCGCCCCGCAGCGGCAGCAGTCAAGTCGGCACCGGCCACGTCCCAGCCCGTCATAACCCGCTACCCCGCACCGGCCACCACCCATCTCCACCCCGGCCACCACCCAGCCCCACGCCGGCCAACACCCGGCCACCACCCATCCCCACCCCGGCCAACACCCAGCCCCACCCCGGCCAACACCCAGCCCCACCCCGGCCAACACCCAGCCCCACCCCGGCCAACACCCAGCCCCACCCCGGCCACCTTCCACACAGCACACACGCCCTCCCCTCTCCCGTCCTGCTTCCACCCGCCCGGCCGCCCCTTCCTAAGGCCATACCGGCAGACAGCGTATAAAGCGGGATCTCCACCCTCTCCCTCCTTCCTGACCATTACCATCGAAGCATCTTAGAAAACCCTCAGCGGGGTTATGGGGGTTTGGGTGGGGGTGGGAGGGGGGTAGTGTTGAGGGAAGGGGGAGCAGCCGCATTAAAAACTCCCACACGTATCAGGTCAGCTTCTCAAATATTTACCCCTCTCCATTTCCTGCCCCTCCAAGCGCGCGATTGGGAGGGGGTGTGAGAAGGGGGGGGGGGGGGGGTATTGACACCGGAGCGCTGCCTGTACCTCTTCTTGCAAGCAGCCAATGCCGGAGTTATTAGAGCTGGCGTGGCGATTATGATGGTAATCAGGCCACAAGGGGCAGCCGCTACTGGATGTCGCGGGAGTCGATCTCTCGTCACTCTTTGGATTAGCTATCGTGAGAGCTGGACGGCTGAAGAAGCTGCTCCACCAGGACATGCAGAGGAGGTGCCCAGGCGGGCCAGGCAGGAGGCACCCGGAGGACCACACGGGGGCTGACCAAGCACGGTAAGTAGCGCTATGATGGATCGGTGGTCCCTAGGAACTGTTTTCATGGCTGCCCGACCGGGAGCACTTAGGTGCACGGCGGGCGAGGGGATAAGGCAGTACGGCCAAGGCCGGAGGAGGAATTCCACATGCCTGATCACGACACCTCACTGCGCACGCCCGGTGATAGCTTGCTCCACCCAGGTTAAGAGCCTGACCACTGGAGGGTCGGTACACCAGCCTGGGATCCAACGATCCAGGTTTTTCCCCTCCACTGTCTTGGAGAGGGGCCATCAAGCGCTGGATGGGGATGGGAGAGCGGGGGGCGAGGTTTAACCCCCCCCCCCCCATGCATGGGACGCATAGGGATCATCCAAGGACCGGAGAGCCAACATGTGGGGGCCGCTCCCGGGCTGACGGGAGTGAGGACATAACTGAGGGCCTGCGCTCAATGCTATTAGCACCGGATGAACGGGCTAACGGTAAGACACAGGCCGACCCCTAATTAACGAGGTTCAGGTAACGGAACCGGGGCATGGCCACAGGACCAACGGTCAGCCAATCACCTCCCAACTACATAATATATACAAGCGTTCAACCAGAACAAGCTGGATAGATGCAATAAGTATATAATTAATCACACCGTATAAACGACTGCATAACGAGTAGTAAAGATAGACTAGTAAAGATAGACGAGCGCTCGACCAACGCGAAATCCAGTAACCGCTGGCCCCTTGTGGCCTACTTCTTACCATAATAATCCATATTCTGCTGCATGTTAATAGCAGACTTTCATATCATCAGACCTGTTAATACGCCACCAGATGCTTTATGGAAGCGGCCGCCGGCTGGGCGTACCCCCCCCCCCCCCACACACACACACCCACCGGCCGGCCAAATATCAGTTAATGGACCCTGCTGAAGTGTGCCCCCGATGGGCGGTAGGGGCGGGCAGGCGGTGGGGCGGTGAGAGAGCCTTGTAAGGAGGGGACGCAAAGGGGGGTGGGGGGGCGGGGGGCGGGGGCGGGGCTGTGGGCGGGGGTGGGCGGACGTGGGGCGGGAGGGACCTTGTAAGGAGGGTTCACAGAGGGGGGGGGGGGAGGGGGTGCTGGGAGAGGGCCTTGTATTTAAGTTTTAAGGAGAGGACACAATGGGGGGGGGGGGGGACGGCGAGGGGAGGGGGTAGACCAATAAACGATCAATAGATTAATGACCTGAGACAAATGGCGTGGGAGACACGTCCGGAAATGTGTGTGATGTGTGTGACAGGGAGGTGGGCGTGGTGGGTGGTGGGTGGGCGTGGTGGGCGTGGTGGCTGATGGGTGGGCGTGGGGTAGGCATTCGGGACAAAAGGCTGAATGGACTGGTCGGTGGACGGGTGGACAGTGTGTAATTTGCTATCTTAGTGTTGAGGTGACACGTCATGTGTATATATACATTATATATATATATATATATATATATATATATATACACACACACACATTCATATGCATACATTTTGAGTAACGTCAACGTGACGTCACTGTCATACTTGTGACGCAGAATGGGGCTTAATGGTATTGGTTTTCAAGTAGAACCCTATTATATGTGTGGTTCATTTATTTGTATTGGATTAATTCATAGATAAAGGGAAGGTCCATTTGGAGCTCTGCCTGCGACGAGTATTAGCGATATCCTATAATGGGGCACAATTATAATAATAAAAGGGAGCAGGAATCACATAAAATAAAATGGCCGATAGCTTTGATTGCAGTTGGCTTGGCAACATCTGGCTTAACTGGCTAATTATAACTTCCCTGTTTATTTTTTGTGTGTGTTGCAAAGGTAGCATAATCCATCAATTTCTGCCGGATTTTTAGCTAAGTAAATTAGGTTGTTGACCGTTGTTGGAGTTTTACATCCTGGCAACATCTAAGGTCACATCAGGATGGGTACCGACATGTAAGAGTGTGAACTCATGGCAATGTTATGGTGCGACTCTACTGGAATTTGGAAGACCAGGCTGCTGGCAGCATTCCTCGATTTCCCAGAGTCGTATTATACTGATGCTGCGCTAACCAGTCCTTGCTCTATCCTAGTGACGCCAAGCGCCAGAGTAGGTGGCGACAAGTATAACATTTTGAAGTCATTCATTTCACTCGGTCAAGATTCGATTTCCCGACCTTCCACACGGGAAGGCTGTGCTCTTACAGATTCGGCCACAGCGTCTGGTGTCAGATGCAACATTCTATTGTGCTTTACACACACCATAACCCATCACCTGCACCACCGTTCTCCCACACCACCTGAATGACCCAACACCTGCCTCCCAACACACCTGGTGTGGTTGGCGAATAAGTAGCGCGCAGGCTTACCATGCAGAAGGTTGGGCGTTCGATTCCCGGTCGAGTCAAACCAATGACTTGCAAAATTGATACTTTTTTCTTCCTACCCTGGCGCACTGCATTATCAGGATAGGGCAGGGTCAGGCATAGGTATAGCTCAGTGTCAAGATAATGTGACTGAGTGGGATATTGGGTCATGGTGCCTGGTGGCCTGATCTCCCATTGATGCAGCACTGTAAAATCGTCAGGACTGCACTGTCACAAGTCGGTATCCGTCCTGATGACATTAGATGTTGCCAGGACGTAAAACTTCATCAACCAACCAACCTCCCCATACATCACTACTTCATAGTCTTCCGTATACAAAAAAAAATACTCCCAAACAAAAACAAAAAAACCTAATAAACACCCCCACAAAAGCTTCAAGCTCTGCCTTGTGAGGGATCTGCCCGACGCGTTTATGACGGTGCGAGGAGACACCTGGTCGATTCGCGGTCATTTGAGCGCAGATTGGGAATTGATCTGACTGTCCGCACAGCTGATAGGGTGGCGGCGGCGCCGGCCCCTCGTGGGATTATCACCGATATCAGGCTGTAGGAGGGCCGGCCCCCGTCCCACGGGGCCCCCCTCAGTCAACAAACACACACCCTCTGGGTGGTAGGTTGGTGCGTTGTTGGAGTTTTACATTCTGTCAACATCTAAGGTCATATCAGGACGGATACCGACTTGTGACAGTGCACACTCATGGGGACTTTCTAGTGCTGCCCCACTAGGAAAGCAGGCCACTGACACCATGACCTGATATCACACTCAGTCATATTATGCTGACACGGAGCTATCCAGTCCTTGCCCTATTCCTATTAATGCCGAGCATCAGGCCAGACAGCGACAAGTATCAATTTAAAAGTCATTGGTTTGACTCGACCGGGAACCAAACTTGGAACCGCCTTCCGCACTCGAGGCCCGCGCTCTACCGATTTGGCCACCATCCCTGGACCCTCAGGTTGTGAACCATGCTGTGACTGTCTGGGGCCTCTTTGACTGTTCCTTACTTCGTCATGGTAACCATCTCATCTCATGTGATGTGGTATTGCTTTTATTTGGTGTTATTGCTGAATACAGGTATCTACTAGCTATTGTTAATAATCAGGGGTCCCAGTGACAAACACAAATTAAAGTTGCATAGTCCGATGGTTTTGAGTTTCTGAAATTCTCTGAGATAAATACATTAGGTTGATCGTTATAATGTACCTTACTTTATCTTGAACTTTTATTTTAAGTGGCTAACTTTTGAGACATTTGAAGTGGAACCATGCAAAATTAATGTGGGCAAGCTTGTCAAAACTCTGACCCCATAGGCTTCTGCAGTAACAGGTTCTATTCAATTGCCTCAGGATTCCCTTCTATGAGGTGACACATGTTTAATAAGTGCACTAGTATCTAAGTTAGATATGTAGAATCAAAATTTGATATTTTGATAGGACTATGCAGCTTTAAATAAACACTGAAACACTAATGGTTCAGGGGGCATGTCCCACTGGACATTTAAAAAAAATACAATTTAAAATAGTGCAATCTGGCAGTGGGCCCTACTTGGACATATTTTGACCTTGCAATTCCAACTGTTTTAAGATTTCAAAACTAACAAATAATTTAAAGGATTTTTTCCCACTGATTTGGAAACTGAGTTTTCGCTGACAAATGGGAACCCTGATAATAATGTAAAAGCACAGCTCTAGGCGAACAGCATAAAACACTCAGTGCGATTTCTCCTCCTACACATATACACTCTTACATACACACACTTTCTCTTTTCTTTCCTCACTTGTGGTGCCATTTTTTGTTGATCATGCAATATAAAAGGCCGGACCCAGGCGATAGAAAGATCCCATAGCATTAGCAATAGTCTGACACGCAGCTTTGACCTTCAAGCCTAATTGGGCTTTGACATATCTCCCACTGTACATATTACTAATTACCCCAGCAGTGCATGTTTGTCCATCTTAAAGCTGCATAGTCTGATGAAGCATCGAATTTTCAAAACCAAAAGAAGTATCTCAATTTGATTCTACATGTCTAACTTAAATACTGGTGCACTTATTAAACATTTGTCACCACACAGAAAGAAATACCGAGGCAATTGAATAGAACCTGTTACTGCAGAAGCCTATGGGGTCAGAGTTTTGACAAGCTTGCCAAAATTAATTTTGCGTGGTTCCACTTGACTTGACAAGCTTGCAAAAATTAATTTTGCGTGGTTCCACTTCAAATATCTCAGAAGTTAGCCACTTAAAATAAAAGTTACTTCAAGCTAAAGTAAGGTACATAATAATGATCAACCTAATGTATTTATCTCAGAAAATTTCATAAACTCAAAATCATCGGACTGTGCAACTTTAATATTACTATTATTCGCTGCCTGTGTTCCTGAATTCCCACTTGGTCGGTTGGTTGTTGAAGTTTTATGTCCTGGAAACACTTAAGGTCATATAAGGACAGGTACCGACTTGTGACAGTGCGCACTCATTATGCCTTTATAATTATAGTGCTACCCCAATGGGAGACCAGGCTGCCAACACTATGACCTGATATCCCACTCAGACAGATTATCCTGACACTGAGCCAACCAGTTCTTGCTATATGCTAATAATACCGAGCACCTGGCTAGGAAGTGACAGGTATCAATCTTTAAGTCATCGGTTCGAATCCCACGATCGACCAAAAAACGGGAGACGGACGCTCAACTCATTCGGCCATCCCCTTCGCAAGGAGCGACGGTGACAACGGTAAGCGCCACAGGCGCCCATGTAAACATACATTATATATATATATATATATATATATATATATCACTGTACAACCTCTCTAACAGACCACCTCCACAGATCGTCCACTCCCCTATATCGATCGCTTTATGTGGGTCCCAAACAATCACCCACACACTACCATTGTAAGGGATTAAACAAAAAACTCCCTAAACCGACCACCTCTCTAAAGGAACCAATGGAAGTCGGTCCCATGGTAGGTCAGTTTTGAGACGTTGTACTCTATATATGTCCTCGCGCTGCTCACTGCCTCAGGCTGATAGTGACATAAACGCCGGTGTGTGGTGGGTGAGAGGAGGAAGGGAGGCGGGAGGAGGAAGGAAGGTAGAGGAGGAGGTGAGGCGGGGGTCAGCGCGACGGGAGAAGGGGGAAGGAAGGGTAGGCAGGGGCAGTGGGAGGAGGAGAAGGAGGAGGAGGAAGCAAGATGAGGAGGAAGCAAGAGGAGGAGAGGCAAGGGCAGCGGGAGGGGAGGCAAGGATGGAGGCATGGAGGGGAGGCAACGGAATCGGGAGGAGGAGAAGGAGGAGAGCCAGGGGCAGCCGGAGGACGGGGGGGGGGGGGGGTGGAGGCAGCGGGAAGGGTGAGAAGGAGGAGGAAGGGGTTGGAGGGAGGAGGAAGGGGGAGGAGGGAGGAGGAGAGGCAATGGCAGCAGGAGGGGGCGGGAGAGGAGGCGGAGGGGAAGCGTCGTGGCCTCGGGGTGACAACATCACAGTAGATACTGGAGTCAACGGATACACACACCAAGAACGCCAACACGGGGCGGGAAGGGGCACACACGGGCCCGGTGTTGGGGTTATCTGCCGGGGGAGGGTCCCAGGGTAACCGTGTAGGATTTGAGGGGGGGAAGTGGCGGGGGGGGGGGCGGTGTGTGTGATGTGATGGGGGCAGAGGCGCAGGGTAGCGTTTGGGCGCGTGCGGTGTCTGTGAGGGGTGAGGGTGTGGGTAGGGGAGGGGGTGGAGCGTGCAGAGTGTAGCTGGGGTAGCTGGTAATGGAGATGTCCGCGTTCTAAGGCTGGCCCGGAGTTAGAGACCACGTGACTGCGTGAGATACTAACAATCCAATGTGTCCTTCTGCTAAATCAATAATAACATATCAATAATAAAGCCGCGTTTCTATTAACGCCGCGGCTGCAGCACTCACTGCAAACATGATGTAGATAGTGTAGCTCCCCATAGCCCACGTGACCTAGTTTCAACTGCGACACCCACACCCACAGCTGAGTAGCCATGGTTACTGTGTCAGTGTTAGCTCGGGCTATATTGGGATGTTGGGGAGTCTTTTTGGTTGGTGGCTTGGATGCACAGCGGGGGGTGGGAGTGGTGGGGGTGGGGGGTGGCGTCGGGGTGGTGTGGGGGCATCTGTGCGGAGACTGCCACGCGACCTAGCGGCGGGCGGTGACAACCAAACCGGAAGTAGTGAACACTCAAACCCAGGAGGAAGCGACGCGGGCAGAAAAAAAAGGGGGAAAAGAAAAAAAGAAAAGAAGGGACTGAACTAGCTGCCGGATAAGAAAAGCCGACACACAAAGAGCTAGTGCGGATGCTCGGTTTGTCATAGCGACGCTATTAACTGGAATCAGTAACATTCGATCGAGTTGTTTCCGGTCGGAAATGTCCGGCAAGTCGACGATAGATTCCAGTGCAGCTGTAGTTTTACATCTGACAGAAATCGGAATCAAGGTGGAGGGATCTAGTGTGGTTAATGCTGATCTTTGTGTGTCAATAAGCATCGGGAAGTGATGCCACAACCAGATGAGTCAGAGCGTCCATCTCCCGGGTTGGTAGACCATGAGATCGTGGGTCCAAACCCTGGTTGAGTCAAACCAATGACCTAAAAATTGATACTTGTCACTTCCTAGCCAGGTGCACAGCATTATTAGGATAGGGCAAGGACTGGTTGGCTCAGTGTCAGGATAATGTGACTGATTGGGATATCAGGTCATGGTGCTGGTGGTCTGGTCTCCCAGTGGGGCAGCACTATAAAGTTGCCATGAGTGTGCACTGCTACAAGTCGGTACCCATCCTGATATAACCTTATATGTTGCTGGGACGTAAAACAACAACAAACAAACAGTGATGCCAGTGCTGTTGTCCAGGAAATAATGAATGAATGAATGAAAGAAAGAAAGAAAGAATGAATGAATGAATGAAGCTCTACATTAAATTAATATTGAATCATAGCAGTTCTCATCGTTAATCCTCAGCCTATAGATTAGAGGAAAAGCAGACGACAGAAAAAAAGAAAGATGGAATGAATGAAAGAAAGAAAGTCGTTGTCTAGTAAGCATTGATTCATAGCAATTCTCATCCTTCATCCTCATCGTATAGATTAGAAGAAAAGCAGACAACAGTCAGAAAGAAAGGTGGAATGAATGCATGAAAAAGAAAGAAAGAAAGAAAGAAAGAAGGAAGGAGTGAAGGAACAAAGGAAATAAAGAAGGAAGGAAAGAAAGGAGGAAGGAAAGAAAGCAAGGATGGAAGCCTTTGTCTAGTGAGCATTAAGTCATATTAATTTTCAACGTTAAAGCTCCACATGGGTTACAGGAAAAGCAGACGACAAAAAGAAAGAATGAATGAAAGGTTCCTTTTGTCTAGTTAGCACTGAGGCATAGCAATTGTCGCTGTTGTTAATCCTCCATCTATGGATTACAGGAAATGGAAACCAGACGACAAACTGCACGTAATTAATTAACCTCCCGCCGCCACTCACTCGATGGCGAATACCTAGTAATAGCAAACCATTAATCCCATCAGGGCACATGTATAAAGTATGTAGTGCATAGTTTCATTAATCCCCCTTTCCAAAAAAAACCCTAGACATTCTTAGCTTTAATCAACACCTTCCTGACTCCGAGTCTGAATCTGAACCATTTACCTTCCAACAGTAATAGCTCATCCATTTTAAATGCTATTATTAATAAGTACTCCCATTCAAGAACTGTTTAAGTAAAGTATGCACTGAACTTTAGATTCCATATAGCGATTTGATCACTGAAAATAAGACAAACTATAGCTGGTTAAAGGTGCATAGTCAAATGAAAGCATAACTGTTTTAGACCAAAAGACTTACCTAGATTTGATTTGACATATCCAATTTAGATGCAAAGCCAATGTAATACCAATAGAACCTGTCATGGCTGAAACCTATGGTGAAAGAATTTCGATGTGCATACTTGGTACATTAGTTGATTTTTTTCTCTTGAAGATTTATACTGCCTAACATGGATAAGTCTGAATAGACTTGTTTTCACATTTAGACAGTTTATAGATAGAAAGCCAAAGCCTACACTTTTACCGACCCAAGGGATTTTTAAGCTCGCACACCACATAGACATGGTATGAGAGCAACTGGCCTTTGATGAAGCTGTCAGTTATACACAGCAGTGGAAATCCAAATTGCCAGAGGTGGGGTGGATGGGGAATCGAACCACCATGTCAATGGATTATGCAGCTTTAATGATGAAAAGCATGTTCACGAACAATCATACAAAAAAAACAATATTAAAAATATGATCCTAGAAATATCCTCTCGTCTCCTTTTATGCACTGAGAGTAGACTGTATATAAGCCCGCCCCCTGTCTTTGCATTATACACAGCGGTGGAAATCCAAATTGCTAGAGGTGGGGGAATGGGGACTCGAACCACCGACCTTCAGATTAGGAGTCCGACCTAGAAAAGTCACACTCTAACCACTCTGCCACAGATAACACCATTATTAAAATTGCATACTCCGATGGTTTTGAATTTCTGCCATTTTTCTGAGATAAATATATTTAATTGGTTGTTATAACCTACCTTCCTTTAGTTTGAAGTAACTTTCATTTTGAATGGCTAACTTTTGAGATATTTGAAGTGCAAACATCGTAAATTGATTTTGGCAAGCATGCCAAAGCTCTCACCATAGGTTTATGCAGTAACCGGGTTTGTTAAATTGACTCAGTATGCCCTTCTATGTGGCAACAGCTGTTTACTAAGTGCACAAATATATAAGTTAGATATGTAGAATAAAATCTAGGTGAATGTTTTTGTTTTGAAAATGTTATGCTTAATCGGACTATGCAGCTTTAAGCAGAAGAAATTTCAATTGCAGACAAATTCATTCAGCCTAGTCAACTAGTTCACTTTAAGTTTAAATATCTCCAAAATTAGTGACTTATATTTAGAATAGACGTTACTTCTCTAAGTTCTAACTAAAGTAAAGGCCACATTCCTTACACGCGTATGCGGCATGCGGATGCGGCAAAACATCAAAAAGCATCTAAGTCAATGGGGGTCATTCCATGCGTCTGAATGCGAATGCGAATGCGAATGCGAATGCGGCAACTGATTCGGTCCATGTAGCCATCGGTGCGGCATGCGAATGCGAATGCTGCTGCATTTGCCATAGAAAACAGTGGTAGAGAAACCTGATACTATGTGTGGGTGTGGGTGTGGGTCAAAGGACCCAACCCGTTCGCATGCCACCTGCCACATGCCGCATTTGCATTCGCATGCCGCATACCGCGTGTAAGGAATCCTAGCTTAAGGTAGATTAGAACGATCTACATAATGCATTAATTTAAATGAATGGCATGAACTCCAAACTATGCAACTTTAAGCTGAATTTGTCATTAAAGGTGCATGGAAGTTGTGTAGTCCTCTTCAGCAAAAAAGATTAATACAGGATTAATATTAATATTAATTTAGTTCCTTTTTTTTTTAGCTTAGCGGCTTAGCATGGAAGCATCAAACTGTAAATATTTAAGGAATGCTCCAGTACGTCAGTTGGAACAGTAAGATCAAATCTCGGGAAGTGTCTTAGTTTGGAAAATATTATGATGACAATGGATTATGCAGCTTTAATGATGAAAAACATGTTCAGGAATAATCATACAAAAAACAACCACAATATTAAAAATATGATCCTAGTAATATCCTCTTGTGCCCTTTTATGCACTGAGTGTAGACTATATAAGCCCGACTCCTTTCTTCCCCCCCCCCCCCCCGGTACTCGTCCTGATATGACCTTAGATGTTGCTAGGACTTACAACAACAACAAACAAACAAAGAAAGGTACCTATTTGTTTATGTTTGTTTGTTTGTGTTTGTGTGTGCCATTGTTTTGTTTTACCACTAACTCATTTCCTCTCGCGCGCCACGACTCCCCGAACCTCCCTCCACGCCCTACCTACGCGCCCCCCCCCCCCCCCCCCCCGCCCCCCCCCTCGCCCTGCACCCCTAGTCCCCTCCCCCACCCCCCCACCCTCCACTCATCATCCCAATCCTCCATTACTCTCCCAACCTTCTGTCACCGGTCAATATGCCTGAGCATCGTCAGGGGTGTCGGAAAGTAGACCAATCCTCGGACAGCGATGCTTGATCAAGGGTTGTCGGAAACAAACCTGATTAGACCAGACTAGAAAGCAGTCGCTAAAGCCGTAAAGTGCGTCAGAAAGTAGAATGACTCTCGGGCAGCAACTGTTGCTTAGGGGTTTTCTGAAAGGAGACATGTTCTCAGGCAACGACAGTTGCTCAGGATGTCGGAAACTTGACCATCTCTGGGGCAGCGACAATTGCTCAGGAGTTTCAGAAACTAGATCAACTCACAGGCAACAAGGTATCGGAAAAGAGACCGCCTCTCAGGTAGTGAGAGTTGCTCAGGATGTCAGAAAAAGACCGGCGGTATCGAAAACTAGACCAACTTCAGCAATTAGATCAACTAGATGCAAGCGACAGGTGCTCAGGATGTCAGTAAATAAACTGTTTCACAGACAGCGAGTTGCTCAGGACGTCGCCAAATAGACCGACTCAAATAGAACGTTCAACTACATTCAACTACATTAGCCTCCACTACGTTCAACTACGTCCACTAACGGGTATGTGACCGGGCCTTGAGAGTTACTCAGGATGTTGGAAAATAGATCGATTCATAATAGACTCATGAGACTGAGAATTGCTCCTCTAGCAGGTCTACGTTATTCTCTGTCTTTTTTAGTAGGGCTTTCCTCGACTGATATAAAAAACATCCACCCACACACTCCCCAAACCCACCCCTCATCCCTTTCCCATCGAGATGTGTCTGGCGCATTGTCTTTCAGTGAACTCCAATGTCTAGAGTAGAGCCCCTGTAGGGAGGACCTGTCGGGAGGTGGGGGATTGGAGTGCAGGTGGGGGTGGGGGTGGGGAGGAAATGCTTCCCATGCGAGTCATCGTCCAGCTTTCGGCCTTGCCCGGCTTGCAGTTCACTACGGTATGTGGCAATGCGATGTCCTGTACCACAAGTGCTATTAAACTCCCCCCCCCCCCCCCCCCCACACACCCCGGTTCCCAAACCTGGTTGTTGCTTATTGGGCATTGTCAGAGAGAGCCGATTTATCCCCCCCCCTACCTATACAACCACATTAAACGACAAAAAATCAAGTCATTATTTGTCTTCGGCATTAATAGGATAGGGCAAGGACTGTTTGGCTCAGAGTCAGGATAATCTGATTGAGTGGGATATCGGGTCCTGGTGCTGGCGACCTGGTCTCCGAGTGGGGCAGGACTATCAAGTTGTCAGGAATGTGCACTGTCACAAGTCGGTACCGGTCCTGATATGACCATAGATGTCACCCGGATACAAAACTCAAACTACGAACCTAACACGGGGCACGGTGGCCGAATCGGTAGAGCACAGGCCTCGCGTGTGGAAGATCGGGAGTTCACGAGTTTGGTTCCCGGTTGAGTCAAACCAATGACTTAAAAATTGATACTTGTCGCTTCCTAGCCTGGTGCTCAGCATTATTAGGACAGGGCAAGGGCTGGTTAGCTCATTTTCAGGATAATGTGACTGAGTGGGATATCGGGTCATGGTGCCGGCAGCCTGATTTCCCAGTGGGGCAGCACTATAAAATCGCCATGAGTGCGTACTGTCACAAGTTGGTACCCGTCCTGATATGACCTTAGATGTTGGTAGGACGTAAAACAACAACAAACAAACAAACGAACCTAGCAAACCACCTCGGCCGACACTCACACACACACACAAATAGTCGCCCAGGCGCCGACATGCCCTTAACAATACTCACGCTGATCTGGCACACACACACACCTTTGTTGTCCACTAATTAAAATCAACAGTTGTAGAATAGCTAAGAAATAGGAGGCTAATGCGAATATCAATGATAACACACCACTCCAGTAAGGGTGGCGGCGGGGGGGGGGGGGCAGGGCGGGGACAAGGGCGGGGGCCGGCAGGCGCTCTACTCACACGTGACCTATGTGTACTCCATCACGTGATACATGCCGGTGAAGATGATCTGAGATAAGGTAGAAAACATATACATTGTGCGTGTTATGCTAACTATTCGCCGACTACAATTCCATGTATGTCCATTATGTATAGCAGTGTGCAATGTTGCAGCATGCTTCTATCCTCCCCTACACCAGCATGCTAACTGCCCTGACTACTGCTTTGGTTGACACCAATGTTGGTATCTCGGAAGTGCTGTATAGGTATCGCTACTGAAATTGAAGAGTTGAGCGTCCGCCTCCGGATTTGGTAGATCATGGGATTCGAACCCACGGGTCCGAATCCTGGTCGCATCAAACCAATGACTTAAAAATTGATACTGTCTTGTCACTTTCTAGCCTGACACTTGACATTATTAGGGTAGGACAAGGACTGGTTGGCTCAATTTCAGGATAATGTGAGTGTGACTGAGTGGAATATCAGGTCATGCTGCTTGCTGGTGGCCTGGTCTCCAAGTGGGGCAGCACTATAAAGTCGCCATGAGTGCACACTGTGACAAGTCGGTGCCCGTCGTGATATAACCTTATATGATGCCAGGACGTAAAACTCCAACAACCAACCAACGCTGACTACTGGTTTGGTTGACACCCAGGTTGGTAACTCGGAACTGCTGTATACAAGGCATGGCTGTTGAACATTTATTCATCTCCTGTGCTTTTTGACGCGGCAGACACTGCGTCATATATACGTCATGTGCCTGCCATGTACACGTCATTCTCACATCATGCATACGTCAAGCACACCCCATTCAAGTCGCCAGGAAGTGTCAGATTCCATTGACGCGTCATAAAAAGACGGCGCATAATAATATACCCGCCCTTAACAGCCTCGCCCATTCCGTCCAACAGGAGAGCTCCAATTAGGAGAGCTCCAATTAGGATCGTACACATCCGCCCCCACACCCACACCTACACCCACACCCACTCACCATACACATCCACACCACATCCACACCCACACACCATACACATCCGCCCCCACACCCACACCTACACCCACACCCACACCTACACCCACACCCACACACTGTACACATCCGCACCCACACCCACACACCATACACATCCGCACCCACACAGCGTAGACATCCGCCCCCACACCCACACCTACACCCACACCCACATACTGTACACATCCGCACCCACACCCACACACCATACACATCCGCACCCACACAGCGTAGACATCCGCACCCACACCCACACTCACACCCACACACCATACACATCCGCACCCACACCCACACAGCGTAGACATCCGCCCCCACACCCACACCTACACCCACACCCACACACCGTACACATCCGCACCTACACCCACACCCACATCCACACCCACACACCGTACACATCCGCACCCAAACCCACTCACTGTACACATCTGCACCCACACACCCACACACACCCACACTCACACACCGTACACCGTACACATCCACACCCACCCACATCCACACCCCGTACACATCCGCACACGTGCAATAAGCGAACAGTCAGGAAATTACAAAGTTGCAGAAAGGAATATGAAGTCTTTTATTATTATTATTATTATTCTTTGTGCATCGTTTGTTGAGGGTTTTCTTTGGTGGTCTCGAATAACTTCGCGGCAATCAAGCGACCCGTACACAGTTATCGGTGGATGTTTCGTAAAGAAGAAATAAGAATACGAGAAGCTGACCGTGTATTTGCTCAAAAGGCTCACATATTCACGGTCTTCCTACATAATAAAGGTCTTTTTCATTATGACGAAGTAAGGCAATATCTGGATCTGGTTATTTTACCAGACATGTTGTCCTACAACAACTTTTGTTTTCTGTAATAAGATAAGGATAGTGTGCAATGAGCAATGCTTTTCGTGAGGAGTTTTAGCTTTAGATATTTTTTAGAAGGGATTGACTTCGAGAATATATATATAAAATCCGTCCTGCTGAGAGGGAGCGGTAGTGGTAGTGACCAGGCGCAGCTGGTATCGTGCAGTCATGAGCTGCTCACAGGTGGCAGTGCAGTGGAGAATGAAGGAACTAACCTAGTCCTATGAGGTTGGTAGTACTAGCTCAATGACATTAGGGTATAGAGTAAGTAAAGGGAGAGAACTGCTAGGGGGTAGTGTCCTTGTTTATATTCCCATAATAGATTATAGAGCACATATATGTGATGTATAAGCATTATGTATAAGCATAATGTATTTTTGTATATGCTATATTATATTATTCCGATACTATATTATTAGCCAATGGGCTCTCTGCATGTGGCTCCACCACCGCCCAAACATACTTCCGGCGCTACCGTTGTAACTTGCGCCCAGAACTTGTTTCCTATATATATTGTTGAGTAGTATTATCCTCCGGTGCGACTGACACTGGTCAACATTCGGGGGAGGTGAGGTGGACCAAGATGGCGCCACCAGTACAGTGTTGCATCATACGGAGCATAACAATAATACTATATAGATACATGTGTGATGTATAACGTATTATGCGAGTAAAAAGATATGTAAGGGAATATTACTTACTTATTATTATTATACTCCGGTAGACCATAGGTTCGTGGGTTGGAACCCTGGTCGAGTCAAACCAATGACTTAAAAATTGATACTTGTTGCTTCCTAGCCAGGTGCTCGGCATTATTAGGATAGGGCAAGGACTACTGGTTGGCTCACTGTCAGGGTAATGTGACTGAGTGGGATATCAGGTCATGGTGCTGGTGGCGATGGGGCAGCACTATAAAGTCACCATGAGTGCACACTGTCACAAGTCGGTACCCATCCTGATATGACCTTAGATGTTGCTAGGATGTAATCCAAGAAACAAACAAAACAAACAGTGTTATACTCCGTAAGATGCAACGCTGTACCAGTGGCGCCATCTCGGCCCACCTCCCCTCCCCTGGATGTTGACTGACACTGGAGGATAATACTACTCAACCCACTACCTTGTTGTCTCTCTTCTTATTATACTGCAGATATATTTATATATAGATATATATATATATATATATACATATATACATATATCACAGTACAGCCTACATTATATTCATATATATATATATATATATATATATATGTATATATATATATGTATATATATACATAAGTGATGCATCCTGCATTATGTGAGTATGAAGGCACGGAAGGGAATTATTTATTATTATATTATTATTACATCGATACCGCACTGCCTCCTTCATGTTTCATGACTGGTGGCGCCACCTCCGGCACTTCCCCATAAACGTATGTGCGGGGAAACCTCACTAGTGTCGGAGGATTTTTTCTATCTGTGATACACAGCAAATTATACGAGTATAAATTATAGGGGGAAAATGCCCTATTTGTTCTTCCTCCCTACTGCGCATTGGTGGAGTACTCCCCTCCCCCGTTCGGGGCATGAATGCATAGAGGTGTCCCCCAGCACCCCCGCCATTGCGCCTCTCCCTCAAGAGGATTTTTTTTCTCACCCCCTTTCTCCCTCCATATTCGGCTTTAATGAGATGAGTCTGTCCTTCAAGGGCCTGTCACACTACGGCGTATAGCTAACGTGGCGCAATCATTTGAAAAACATTATAGGTTGAGATAAGCTGACCTTTGTGCACTGCGGGAGGTCCCAGCAGAGTATGAAGCATACGCGTAGCGTATGCCTGGCCTATGGCTAATGTATCCCTACCGTATATCGACGTATGCAAAGCATATGACGACGTGTACTCAGCGTATTGGGATGTATTCTGATGGTTGGAGGTGACAGGACCAGCGTAAGCGTTACGTTGGCCGCAATACACGGAACGTGCTCCTAACTTGTCCCGACGTACCACTAATGTACACGTAGCATATGAGGAACTTATGAGCCACATATCGACACACATTGAAAACTTTGAACATGCACAACAATTGTTTCGGAGCCTTGATGCATGCCAATGTAAGATGTCATATAATGCTGTATGCAAAGCATACCCAATGTATGCCCAACATATATGTAATGTATGACGCTGTATGCCAACGTGTTGGTCGGAAATCAAATACATTGGCATATGCTAAGGCTATACGCCATAGTGTGACAGCCCTTTTACAGAATGTTGAGAGTATGCCAGAGACACCCAGAGGGTGTCGGTTCAACGTACGGCTAACCTATGCAGACTTACCCCTAATGTGTGATTAAATGCATGCCGATGTATGCCGCCGTATGGTCAGCATATAATAATAAGCGTATGAGCCACACCCCGGCATAAGTTGAACATTTTGAACATGCAGAAATTATCTGTTGCCGCTCGATCTATGCCGACCTATGCCGACCTATGAAGAGCATATATGATGTATGCCCAACCTATGCGTAACCTATGACAGCATATGACGACGTATTGGTCGAAAACCGCATACCCCAGCATACACTCACGCAATAGGTCGTAGTGTGACAGGCCCTTTAGGTGAGTTTCCGAGAGTATACGCCTGACATGTGGTATGCAGGTACAGCAATACCTCAGGGAGTTTAACGCCCCTACCCTGCAGAGTTGTAAACCACTGCCTCGTGGTACATGTTCTTGACAGAACCGAATGCTAAGGGAGCAAACCCTAAACAGAAAACCATGTCACTGTGGCAGCATTAAGGGCGGTTGATGTATGGAACTCCCAACATCTCCCGACCAGCCACTGCTGGGACAAATAGTTTTGCACCTGTCTTGACATGTTCTTGCCGGTGTGAAACCTCTATTTGCTCCCGGGGAGAGTGCCGCTGGTAACTTGCAAAAACCAACAGCACTTCAACACTTTTGCAGGCAGCTTTCATGAAATGTACAACCGCACAAAGGAGAGCGGCAGTCAAGTAATGAAAGCAGTCTTTGTTGCATCGCGACCGACAGCATGATGATGATGATGATGACGCCAGCATTCGGTAGCGTGCCATACTAAGTTGCCCTAATTACGTCACGACAGTCAATAGAGAGTTTACACCGCACATTACGTCCTAAAAGCATCACGGGTCACGCACGAGTAAGTCACGGAGGGGCGTGCGGTAGGGGTAGGGTAAGGGGTGGGGGTGAGGGGGGGGGTGAGGGAGGAGGGAGGAGATAGAGTGGGAGTAATGAGGCTTTATGTAACCCTATAGCCACCAGGCACCCCTTGGGGTGCCTGAGTGGTGCGCTCAGGGGATGATATGGGAGAGAGGATGGATCGGTTCGAGATCAGAGTGGGTGTGTCCATGGGGGTCTGGTGGGGGTGGGGGTGGGGGTGGCGGGAGAAGGGACGGCGAATTGGATATGGTGTGGACTCGGCATTGATTTGACGGAGGAGATAGCGGTCACAGTTCAAGCAGGTGTCGCCCAACTGGTCATCCTCGGCCCGGTCTGTAGTAGCCTGAATCAAGTGTCACTGTCAGCCACTGAACCAGGCAAGTATCTGAACAAGGCCCTAATGGTTGGATTGAACCTACGACTGTTTGTTTGGGGTTCTACTTCCTATCACCATCTAAGGTTGTATAAGGATTGGGAGCGAGTTGTGCCAGTGCAAATGCAGGGA
This sequence comes from Branchipolynoe longqiensis, assembly GCA_030323885.1. Classification (NCBI taxonomy): domain Eukaryota; kingdom Metazoa; phylum Annelida; class Polychaeta; order Phyllodocida; family Polynoidae; genus Branchipolynoe; species Branchipolynoe longqiensis. The sequence continues at coordinate 29,613,434 of CM059191.1, forward strand.
TATTTTATAGTGCTGCCACACTGGCACCATGCCACAATCTCCCACTCAGGTCACATTATATTGATCGTGAGCAAAGCAGTGCTTACCCTATCATATCAATGCTGAGCACCAGGCTGGGTAGTGACAAAAATTAATTTTGTAAGCAGTTCACCCCATGTGATTGAACTTGGGACCAGATCAGGGATGTAATGTTTGTACTACTGAACCTAGCACCAGATCAGAGTTTAGCCAGGGGCTCGTCCAACTACTCTAGTCTAATCTAGGGTGGTAATCACGAATACAACTAAACATTCTGACTCTAAAGCGCCTGTCATACCTTACCGGATTGAGTACCGGATACCAGCGGACAAAGAATTTTCTAGTCCGGTGGTGCCGGTAACAAAATGTATCGAAATGGAGCGTAATTGGATCAAATGCTGCCAGACGAAACGAACACCAACGGACAAGTACCGTACATGTACTGGACGAGAACCGGACAAAACGAACACCAACGGACAAGTACCATACATGTATCAGACGAGAACCGGACAAGAACCGGACGAGAACTGGAAGAGAAGCGGACGGACCGACCATCAACCGGACACATACCGGAATGTAACGGATGCGCCAAAAACACACCTATATCCCCTAGGACACACACCTATACCCCCAGTACCCCTTACATGTCCACCACACACCTAAACCCAGACTGCCGCAGGTAGCTGCTGCGACAGTCTGCCGATGGGAAAAATTTGGTGTACGCTTGCCTGATCAGAGCTGAATTTTCACTGCAGAAGCCCAAGCACTGCATCTCGCATTGGAGTGTATCGAGGTATCCAACCACACTAACTATGTTATATACAGTGATTTGTTCTCTTGCCTCCTGGCTGTTGCTGGACTGAAAATGAATCACCCTATTCTAGCAATGGTCATTTATAAAATGAACCAAATGGCAACGGATGGGTATGACATCCACCTGTGCAGGGTGCCTAGCCATGCCAGCATACAAGGAAACAAACGAGTTGATCAGGCTGTGAAGAAGGCCCTGAACTGTGTCTGATCCCTCACTCTGATCTGAAACCAATAATAGCTCCCACATAAAATCCAAATGGCAACATGAGTGGGATGAAAACATTAATAAACTTAAAGAAATTGAACCATCTGTGGGAAAACCACCACAGAATCATGCGGTAGGTCCGCGGGTCCAAGTGGTCCTCAGCCACTGCCGTATTGGCCACTCGTGGCTTACACATGCTTTTCTGCTCAAGGGGAAACCTCCCCCTGAATGTATTGGGTGTCAGTCCCCGCTGACACTCAAACACATTTTACTAAGTTACATTGATTTTTTGACCCTGCGCCACCAATTCTACACTGCAGACAGTATGCATGACCTTTTCACTAAAGTAAAACAGGAAAACATTTTAGCCTTTTTGAGGGCAGCTGGACTGTACCACCTCATATAGTTTACTAAATAAATTCTATCAATTATTAATAAAACTTTTCTTTTCTTATGGTAATTTGTTTCCCTTGACCACAAATATATGATTGTGAGCTTTCTAATATAATGAGTGTATATTGGCACATAATTGATTGTCTGCTTTTACATGTAAAAGCGATGGTTTTCACAAATAACAAACATTTCTCACAGTGAATATGGCCTATGCTGCCAACACGGGGTGAAGCAACCACCAATCAATCAATCAACCTAAACCCCCACCACACACATACATCCCCATCACACACCTACACCCCCACCACATCCCTAAACACCCACCACACACCTACACACCCACCACATCCCTAAACCCCCACCACACACCTGCACCCCCACCACACCCTTACACCCCCACCACACACCTACACACCACATACTTACACCCCCACCACATCCCTAAACCCCCACCACACACCTACACCCCCACCACATCCCTAAACCCTGACCACACACCTACACCCCCACCACATCCCTAAACCCCCACCACACACCTACACCCCCACCACATCCCTAAACCCCCACCACACACCTACATCCCCACCAGATCCCCAAACCCCCACCACACACCTACACCCCCACCACATCCCTAAACCCCCACCACACACCTACACACCCACCTACATCCATAAACCCCCACCACCACACACCTAACCCCTACCAGACACCTACACCAACCCAACCCACACCCCTAAATCCGCCCCAACCACTACACCCTACACATCCCTAAAAGCCCCACCACACAGCTACACACGCCCACCACATCCCTAAACCCCCACCACACAACCCCACACCCTACCCACCAGACACCTACACACCCACAACCACATCGCGACACCCCCCACCAAGACACCCTACACACTCCACACACACATCCCTACTATGCTAGCTTAGATGCGTTGTCCCTGCAGTTTAATACTCTCCTGGCAGATTGCATCTAAGGTAATCTCAGGATGGATACTGATTAGTGTCAGTGTGTACTGCTGGCAACTTTATAGTGCTGCCTCACTGGGAAATCAGGCCGCCAGCACCATGACCTGATATCCCACTCAGTCACATTATCCCGAAACTGAGTTAACCAGTTACTGTACTCTTGTATTAATATTGAGCGCCATGCTAGGAAGTGACAAGTATAAATATAGTAAGTCATTGGTTTGACTCGACCGGAAATTGAACTCCCGATCTCCCGCACGGGAGGTGTGCACTCTACCGATTCGGCCAATGCGCACGGTGGCCAATATGTACACTGCAAGCAAAAAAACTTTGTTGAAGAGTACAGCCATGTGTAGTAATTACACCACATTCCACTACATGCATTATCCTTTATCCATGGTCGGTTTTACAAGTGGTGGGTATGGTGGGTAGATGTTGCCAGGAGGTCAAACTCCAACAACCCACCAACCTAACACTGTGGACACCGTAGATAAAAGATTCACCCCGTCCTTCCAGTACAGGGGTGAAAACCAGCTTAATATAAAAACGGTAGAAAAATCGGGCTAATGAAATGAGTCTTTATGAGAGCCTAATTTCACAATCTAAGAAGCAACATTTATTCTTTATATATGTCTTCATGTTTACCCACTACTTTTGAGTTGGAAAATATAATAAAACATATACTTTAATGCAATTTAAAAGTGAAATCGATGGCGTTCTCTGGCCGCCATCTTGTCTTTTTTCATTCTCTCCCATTTCACCAACTCTGTTCTGATATAAGTAACCATTTGACACTGGTGCCAGGCATTCTACTTCTTGTTCCATACTAACACTATTTTTGCACGTATTTATATATAAGGCTGGTCTTCACCCGTGTACTACAAGAACCGGGTGAATCTTTTATCTATGGACACTGATGCTATGGGCATGCAGTTACTCATATTAGACATGCCTCAAATTGATATGGGTCGGGGGCATTTTATAGGTGGACGGAAAGTTGTGTGTGTGGTGGGGGTCGGGTGGGACGGGGGGGGGGGTCGGGGAGGGGGGCCTTGCAGTGCAATAGCCACATAGCGCCTTCGGGTGGTATAGTAAGGATGCCTTAGCCACCTCCAGGATCTCCCACCCAGTGCTGCATTTAGTGTCCAGGTCATGACGCTATAGGCATACTGCCCTCTGGTGGCGATATTGCCCGGATCGGCCGACGTCAGGTGACGTGATGCAAATTGCTGGGAGTGACAAATTCGTTACCAAGGTCGCCTGTCGAACGCGCGCCCAGCGGAAGGACATTTTAAGGTCACGAGGCGCGTCCGCGGCTTACTAACAATTGACAGCTCCACAGATCAGAAAAGCAATCTGCCAATTAGGCCAGTACTCACACAGGGGGGAATGGGGGAAGGAGTGAGGGGCGGTTGGGGTTGGTTGTGCGTGTGGGTGTAATTTAACTCTAATAACAGACGGGGGGTGCGATGCTGCCTTTGAATAATCCCAGTCCTGTAGTGTTTAGATCACCGTCGCCCGAGTCTTGTAAGGCCAAAAAAAGGCAGAGACCTAGATGTGTCGAGGAGGGTTTATTGACTATTATATAAATGGCTGTTGGATGTGCTCCCGAGGGCTTATAGGGTATGCGGTCGTGACCATTTATCAATTTCCGAGTGACTTCCTAGATCGTTGGATTTAGCCGTTCCCGGCCGGCACACTCCCAGGGCTACAGACACTCACATCAGTTCCAGGCATTTGATATATATCATACTTACATGGGTAGATATAGGTTTTACCTCGGTAAACAGCCTCAGGCTAGCCTCAGGCTAGGGAGAGGTAAGCACGTCCGGTACCAGCAATTAGCATATACAACTCACGACTGGATAACGTGTCGTTGGGTTGCTCCGGCAAAATTAGTCTACATACAAGCAAATACGCAGTAAGTATAATAAAAACTGTGGTTAGCTTAATTATGATGCATTAGAGCATCATTATGGAAAGTTTAGACTTTCGTTGGTCCATTTTTGGACGAGTTATTTGGTTATAAACAACCAAGGATAGAACACTCGAGTGGGTTTCTCGAAGGAACCAAACCGGTCATTAGCGGTTATGTCAACACCCGGGTCACCGTGTGACTATGGGTAGAGATGTGGGTTTCGCCCTATCTCATGTGGAAATTCTCTCGTACTCTAATAGAGAGTAATGTTGGAGATGCTCCTGGGTTTCTTTTATAGACTCCCCTAGACAAAACTTTTTCAGGCGTTTCTCCGAGTTTCGTAGCATTTTCTCCAACTTGTTGACGTAGTAGTCACAGGTGGGAGAAGTGTGCGGAACAGAGGGATGGGCGGGCCGATACACTGGTCCCGACCCCGCGTAAGGTTTGGGCTTGACCCACAACCCACGCACAAATTTAGCTTATTACGCCTGTGTTATAACGGTATAAACACGTTCTTTAACACCAATAGATGTCCAAATGAGTTTGAAACAACCATATTGTGACATATATATATACCGGGACTGACCAAAAAATGTTTGTTTCAGTTCCCGATGGCCACGAAGCGGAGTAAGCGCGGTGCAGCAGCAGCCGAGGGGCGTGTTCCGAGTGGAGTGGACGAGGAGTACGACTCCTCACCTGTGTTGTCGGCAGGGCCGTCGACACAGCCCCGGGCGCATATCCTCTCCGACCCGGATGAGGACGCAGTGCCTGATGTGCCTGCGCCTCCAGATTGGGAGGCTCGCTTTGCAAGATTGGAAAGCCACATCTTGACTGCCAAATCGCCTGTGTCTCGGAAGCGGCGTAGGCCGAGTGTCCAAGAGGATTCATTTGAGGATTTCTTGGACACAGACTCGGCGGTGGAGCTTAAGGCTCCTCCTCCTCCTTCTCCTAAACGGAGGAAGAAGAAGAAGAAACAGGTGATTTCTTCGGGTGATGAATTCACCAAGGAGCGGGCAGAGTCTGGTTTGCGCAAAAAGCGGAAGACTAAGTCCAAAAAGAAGAAGAGGAAGAGGAAATATTCTTCTTCTGAGTCGTCCACTGAGTCTACTTCTACGGAATCAGACTCAGACACCGTGTATGAAGGGGTCTATGCGGACATTGGCACTAAAGTGGCTAAGAAGGTGGAGAAGCCAAAGGCTAAGCGGGTTTAAAACCACTACGCTTATGCGCGAGACCGTGAATGGTCATTTTCGCACGTTCAAACCGGCGGAGGTTATCTCCAAGTTAGGAGATGAGTTAACAGGCATAAAGGGTGTTCCCAACTCCATCATTAAAGAAATGGATCGGGATGTCAATATGACGGATGACCGTAAGAAGTTTGAGGATGTGTTGCACACAGTGCATAAGGCAGTGTTGGCTACCCTAAAAGCTATTGTTCCTGTGGCTAATAGGATGCAGAGTGAAAATAAGTTCTCGTCTTTGGCTAAGACAATGGACAAAGGCATTGCAGTACTAGCGGCGGCAGGTAATTACCTGTCGTTTCGAAGATATGAAAATGTCTTCAAATCAGTTTGCACAGATGCTGGCAAAGAAGTGGCTCGCTCTAAGAAGGTTACCGATAATGAGGGGAAGGAGTTTACGCTCTATCTTGCTCCAGAGCCGATTAAAGGGAAACCTTTAGATAATACCAAGATGTTTGGCGGTCAACTACAATACCTCTATAAAGAGGTAGAGACTGCAGCCAAGAGTGGCAACCAAACATGGATGGCAAGAAGAAACAGGAAGTTCCCTCGTTTCAAAAAGTCACGAGGGGATTTTCGTCCACGACGGTTCACCAGAGGAACCAGACCGAGTTCAAACTTTGGTCAAGGGTTTCGGGGCCGGGGCACTCGCCCAGGCTGGACCGACAACACCGCACGGCCAATACGTCGAGGGTTCAACTCGTCGAGACCTTTCCCCAGGGGCGGGTCCAAGTAGAGGTCCAAACACAAACTTTACAAGTCCCTGCAGCCTCTAAAAACACACAAACTGTAAGCAACTTTGTGGCTGGTAATATTAGTAATCATATTTCTGAGTGGCACAAAATTACTAGTGACCAAGAAATTATAGAAATAGTTAGGGGTGTTCAAATTCCCTTTACACAAATTCCTGTACAAAGTATAATACCTTTTCCATATAACATTCAACCAGTTTAACGAGACGCACTAACTAAACAGGTACATAAATTCTTTGAGAAAAGGGAATTATACAAAAAAGTTGACACACTGTTCAGGACAGTTTATTTTCAAACATTTTCTCGAGACCGAAAGCCTAATGGTGATGTTTCAAATTGATCCTGGATTTAACAATCCTTAATAAACAGGGTGGAATATCGACATTTTAAAATGTTACTCTCTAGATACGGCACGAGATCTGATTACACCAGATGCTGTGGATGGCTAGTGTTTGATTTACAGGATGCATATATATACGCTTCCCATAATGGAACAATTCACGAAAATTTCTTTCGATTTATTTGGGATAACCAACTCTATGAGTTTACCTGTATTGCCGAATGGCTTAGCTTGTGCGCCCACTTTTATTTACTAAATTGCTTAAACCTGTTTTCTCGGTTAATGGCGAGGAAAGGGTCATATAATGTTTCCATACATAGATGATTTCTTTTATTATAGCATCATCACAAAATTGCGTTGTGTGGAATGCAGTTTTGGATTTATGTGCCTTATCTCACTAAATTGGGGTTTATGTACATCAACAAAAGTCAGTGTTTAAACCAACAAAACAACTAAAATGTTTAGGGTTTATTCTGGATACACAGTCCCCTTACAGTGTCGATAACAGAACAAAAACTAATTAAGTTTATGACTACAGCGACTCAGCTTATTTAAGTTATCAAAGCAAAAAAGTAGACAGGGTGCTGTTCTTATTGGCATAATGACCTCAGATGCACCTGCTGTGGTATATGGGAAGGCCCATATTAAGTCACTAGAAATAGATAAAAATTTAGCGTTAACACGAACTAAAGGCAATTTTGAGCGAAAGATGTTTATTTCGCAAGAAGGGTTACAGGATATTGGATGGTGGATGCAACATATAGCAAGTTCACCAAATCCAATCCGCATGGCGGAACCTAATACAGTAATTACTACTGATGCTTTCGTTAGAAGGTTGGGAGCTCATCGAGATGGGTCACAACAGGAGGTAGATGGCTTGAAGTGATGAAAAATCAGACTATATTAATGCACTAGAATTGCGTGCTATTTATCTGGGCTTACGTAGTTTAGTAAAGATAAATAAATCACAGGTTATAGAATACTAACATGATAACTACTACTGCCATGGCATATATTCGTAACATGGGTGGAACCAAATCAAAGTTTTGCAATCAGTTATCTAAACTGATTTGGAACTGGGCACAGGCTCAAACAAGTCTGGCTGACTGTAGCGCATATTCCAGGGTCACAAAATACACATGCAGATTATAAAAGTAGAAATTTCCATGACCATTTAGAGTGGTCTCTCTCTACACATTTGTTTAACTTCGTTGGTGAAAAAATGGGGTACACCTGAAGTTGACTTCATTTGCATCTCACGACAAATAATAACAAGTTTCCCTGTTTCATGTTTGCGTGGCATCCTGCTACCGGATGCTTGGAAAAGTAGCATGCGTTGTTGCTATCTTACCTCGCGGAAAATAATTATTTTGATCAATTTCTCCTCACCATTTCGTATTATCACGCCGAGTAAAGTAAGAAGGAGTGTGAAAAATCGGCTTGGAAGGGACAACATGCGATAACTGGTGGTGCCCGATTGGGAGACACGCAACCTGTGGCTGCCAGCAGTTCACATCAACTGGACAAAAGATTGTATAGCGATTACCAGAGAAAACTCGGGGGAATCTGACGCAACCACGGACCGCTAGTGGTTCAGGCGACGTGGTCCACAACTCGACGATCCCCTATTGGCATATCCTTTTTCTACGTCATGTAGGCTACAGGCAATTTTGGAATTGGACAGAGATTACGTTGAGAGGACATAGGATTAAGTATCGGAATGCACTGGAGGCCCAGGGACTGTCAAAAATGTATACAAACCGATATTTAAAAAGAAATGGGGTGTACATTGTTTGTTATTGCGTAGACCACACGTTAAGCCAACCAAATCCAAGATTTCACAAGTAGCTCGGTTTTCGCTTTCGTTCTGCTAAGAGGATGAAGGACTTTCCGTTGGATCGAATTAATGCGGCGCGAGGTGTGC